>CABHPQ010170809.1:12637-23068 GCA_902168405.1 Peromyscus aztecus
TGGAATTAAAATCAAATGACTGTGGTGATATTTTATTTGTGCTCTAACAAATAAAGCTTGCCTGGGGCTCAGAGGGCAAAGCCAGCCACTATAGTAAACATAGAGGTCAGGCTGTGGTAGCACATGCCTTTAATCCTAGCATTCGGGAGGCAGATTCATCCGGATCTCTGTGAGTTCAAGGCCACACTGGGAATAGAGCCAGGCATGGTGGCACACACCTTTAATTCCAGCACTAGTGAACCATAGAAGTCTGGAGGTCTGTACAGACAGACAGGAAGTGATAGAGCTGGGTGGAAAGAGGAAGTGATGTAGCTGGGCAAAGAGAGGAAGTAAGGTGGCAGGGCACAGAAAGGTATATAAGGTGTGAGTATACAGGAAGTAGCTCTCTTGGGCTGAGGATTTCCCAGCGGTAAGAACGTGGCTGGCTTGTTCTATTCCTCTGATCTTTCAGCTTCCACCCTAATATCTGGCTCCAGGTTTTTTATTAATAAGACCGTTTAGTAATTCCTGTTACAAATTACATCGTTTTCCTCCTTCCCCTTCCACCCTCTAAGCCCTCCCCTATGTTCCCCACCCCATCTTCTCTCATGCGTGGCCTCTTTTCTTTGAGTGCTATTATATTCCTATAATAATACTTACATGTCTATCATCCCAAGACTGACCACTGGGGATTGGATAACCAACATGGGGCTCCTCCCCAGGGAAGACTAGTTCTCCCATCCTCAGCATTATTTGGTTGCCTGTAGTTCCTTGTCTAGGAGGGTGCTTGGTGAGATTTCTCGTTTCCAAGTTAGCAAGTCTGCCGGAGTCATCCTTGCCCAGGTCTTGCTTAGGCAGCCATAGGGTTGAGATTCCACGGGTGTTGCCTCCCCGACATTTCTAAGGAGAGGCAATCTCACAGCAGATTTCCTGGTCCTCTGGCTCTTACAAACTTTCCATCCCGTCTTCCACAAGGATCCCTGAGCTCTATGTAGGTGCAGGAGTCGCTTTGTGGATGGATTGGTTGGGGCCGGGCACCCACCACTCCGTCACTGTTCTCTGCATTGTGGTTGGCTGTGGTTTTCTGTAATGGTCTCCATCTGTTGCGAAGGGAAGTCTCTCTGATGATACATTGCTTCCTTGCTTGCTTTAATTAGATGCTCGACTGCTTGATTTGAGCACTGCTTGTGTTTTGTTGAATTCTTCTCTTCGGGGAGCACAAGAACCGAGAGACTGCTGTTGAAGTTGAGACCAGAGGAAACCGGGGCCCTCCCCATGACAGTGAGGTTGTGGTCCTTCTAGCCTAACTGGTTGTCAATGTCCTCATCACTGTTGTCTTCCTCTCCCCCTCTCCCTCTCCTTCCTCTTCTCCCTCTTCCTTCTTTTCCTTCTCCTTCCTCTTCCTCTTCTTCCTCCCCTCCATCTCTCCCTCTCCCTCCCCCCATTTCTATAGTGAGGGGTAGAGACTTGCATACCATAGTGCATGTGCAGAGCTCAGAGGACAGCGTTGTGGAGTTGGTGCTCTCCGTTTCCCTTTACATGGGTCCACAGATTACACTCTGGCTGCCAGGCTCACACAGCAAGACCTTTTACCTGCTGGGCCATCTCACCAGCTGCAAAATGGTGTTCTTACATCATACTGTGTCTATAGGTGCATACTTCTGTAATTTATGACTGGGTTAATTTTGAGTCACTGACTCCTCCCCCAAAGCGTGTATTTGCAGTCTGCTTATCCTTATCGTCATTTCCCTCTATTAGGAGAACTCGTCTTTCGGTGACAGGGAATAAAGGTCATTAATTTGCTAGTTTCCCCGGAAGCTATTCTGGAGAAGAGAGACTACCTTTGGGCATGCTCTTCCACCCTGAGTCTGAGCCAGAAAGTCTTTCACTCTAATGGCAAGCAAGCCAGAGCCTTGAATGAAGGAAGGCACACTCCCGGAACCAGCAAAGAGTCTAAAGTCACCAACATGAAATTCCTTCAAGGACCAGCCTAGGACATTTGATGGATTTGGTGGACAAAGATGGACTGTTTTTACTATTGTTATTTTTCTGGATCTCGTTTGCAGTGCTGGGGTTGGGGGTGGAACCAGGGTCTTGGGCACGTTAGGCTTACTCTATCACTGAGCTACATCCCCATCCTTATTGGTTTTTGAGACATGGTCTCATTATGCAGCCAAGACTTGCCTGGAGCTTGGGACCCTCATACCCATCCCCCTCAGTGCTGACACTGGGCCACCATCATGTCTAGCACCATTCTGACATTTTTTTTTTTTTTTGAGACAAGGTTTCTCTGTGTAGCTTTGCGCCTTTCCTGGAACTCACTCTGTAAGCCCAGGCTGGCCTCGAACTCACAGAGATCCGCGTGGCTCTGCCTCCCGAGTGCTGGGATTAAAGGCATGCGCCACCACCGCCCGGCTCCATTCTGACATTTAAATCTCCAAATGGATCACTTGTTTGGTAAGGATGGCAAACCTGTATTTGAGCGGCATGCTACCTGCCTCCCAAACAGCGTCTTTCATCTCTTAGATATTGTGCAGTTACACACTATGTCATGGGATTAAGAGTACTGATACTTCATGGCATTGTGCCCTATCACTTAATCCTCCCAATCCTTAAAACACCGCCAGTGAGCTGAGGAGGTGGCTCAGTGGTATAATGCTTCCCTAGCATGCTCGAGGCTGTGGGTTCGAGCCCATGCACCACAAAACACAAACAACTACAAAGGACGTGTTTGTTAAAGGACAAACCTCAGGCCCTTCTGGATCGCGCTTCATTAGAGCAATTAAAGCGACATTCCAAAACATAAAGAGTGTCCAAAACACGTGATGGAGAGCTTGGCCAGCAGTCAGCAGAGGCACGTGCTCCAGGAAATCTGCCATTCAGTTTGAATAGACCAACACTCACGGGCGTGCACAGAAGGGAAAATGGAGTCCAGCTTCAGAAAACACGCTCTTCCGAAGGCCTTAGCAAAACACGTGCCACGGAAGCTCACGCCACCAGGCATCGACTGAATTTACATTTTAAACTCATTCATAATTCCCAGGGCATGATGCCAGAGGACAGTGCCCAGCCTGGAAGTGGCATACACACACCACCGTGCGGGCAGGGCCGGAAGAGAAGTCACCTTTGCTGGCTGTGTTGGATCATTAAGCACAAACATCTTACACAACATTTTCTCACATGGCCTGTTTCTGAAGGCATTGAGGTCATCATGCAGATTTTAACTATCTCCATGCTAATGAGGCTGGAAGCCATGTGAAGAATCTCTAGCTTGGCTCCTCTGGAGAGACTACAAGGCACCATCAAAGGGGGGTAAGCCGAGGGCTTGTAGATAGGAGTTGGCTCATTAGGAATCAATCTACTACAGAAAGTTGGCTCAGTATGACTGGTCGATGTGAACACAGGGCAAAGGGATTGTCTCACATTATAAGGCTGGACAGATGGCTGAGGGAGTAAGGGCACTGGCTGCTCTTTTAAAGGACTTCCATTCTCAAGACCCACATGGCAACTCATGCCTGTCTATAACTCCAATTCCAATTCCAGGTTATCCAACACCCTTTTCCGACCTCCATAGGCATCAGACATACATATATACAGAATACCCATACACATAAAATTAAAAAAAAATTCTGAGAGAAAAAAGTTACAGAAGGCATTGCTGGAGCCATAGAGAACTTTAATAATGAAGTATGTGGCTTGATATTATTGAACTATGATTATGTTTCTTAGTTTAAAGATAGTACATTGTGACTAGGTGGAAGTTATATTTAGGAGACCCATGCTGAAGCATTGAGGGGGATATAGTACACTATTTACTATTTCTAATGGTTCAGTAAAATCAATAGAACTTGGCCAAGCAGTGGTGGCACATGCCTTTAATCCCAACACTTGGGAGGCAGAGACAGGTGGATCTTTGAATTTGAGGCCAGCTTGATGTACAGAGTAAGTTCTAGGACAGCCAGAGATACACAGAGAAATCCAGTCTCAAAAAAAAAAAACCAAAAAAAACCAAACAATAGAACTCATATGAGACAAGGTAAATGTGACAGAATATTAACAACAGGCGGATCTGGGTGAAGTTGGGTGTTTTTGCCTTTTTTCTACACGGTTGAAACATTTCAAAGCAAAAAGCTGAAGGAATAAAGATGGCGGAAAGATAAGCCTCAGCCTGGGAGAAGACACGGGCAGAAGCCACATCTGACCCAAGACTTTTTATCAAAAACATAGGATCTCAGGGAAGCAAAAGCCCTCTGTGTGGTGTGTGTGGATTCATGCCATTGTGCACTCATTCAAAACTCAGTAAGTACATAGAACTCAGGGCATTCAGAATGATGTGTAGAGGGAGCCCTGGACTTGGCTGGTACAGTGTGTCTAGGGATGCTCACCAGCTGTAAAGAACATGCGTTCTGGGAAAGGGGCGCTGAGAGTCAGGAGGATGCGCAGAAGGAGGAGACAGAGGTTTTATGAGAATTCTTGTGCCTTCCTCTCAGATTTGCTGTGAACTCAACACTGCTCTGATAAGATCATGTCTTGACCAAAGAGCTGTTGGGGAGAAAAGTTTTATGAGCGATAGAAGAAACCATGCCCTAGTCCACTGGCTTCTTGAGATGTTCAAAGCCATGGGGAGACAGAAAGTCTATCCTGAGGTGAGGAATTCACTGGCTGCTTCTCTTGCTAAAAAAAAAACAAAATTATACTAATGATTACCGGAGAACAGGTAAAGAAATATCACTATGCCATTGACCAAAAACATGGATTTATCAAGTCTCTCTCTCTCTCTCTCTCTCTCTCTCTCTCTCTCTCTCTCTCTCTCTCTCTCTCTCGGCCTGGCCCTCCATATTTTTGGAAAGAAAATCACAGACACCAATAACAATGTTAACTAAAGGATAGGAATTTAAAATTTTTATTATAACCAGGAAAGAGAACAAAACTATTTTAAAATTATATGATCATTTTGTATGGTGATTGTTCAGCCATTATTTTATCAAAGGCCAAATTATTAATCTAAGAATTCAGAGGCCCTGTGTAGTGGTATATATCTGCAGATTCCACACACTTAGGAGGCTAAAGTGCGAGGATCATCTGGCCCCAGGAGTTTGAGATCCATCTGGGCAACATGGCAAGATCTGGATTTCAAAAAACAAAACACCAAAGGAAAAAAAAATGGAATCAGTAAATTATAGGTGCCGGGCAACTTTATCACAACCTCCCACTTCTTCCTCCCAATTTGGCTTCCAGTGAGGGGAAAAACGTAAGTGTTGTCTTCTCTGAGGTTGGCGCTTTCACCCTCATGGAAGACAGGGCCTCCTGTTTCCACCCTAGATGGAAGAGATGCTCTCTTTTCTTAGGACAGAGAACTTGAGGCACCCAACTCTGGAAACAAAGTAAGAGCATTACCTCTCCCCTCCCTCTCCCCCTCCCACAAAAGCAAAGGCTGATGTCCTGGTGATGACGTCAGACTCATCACTAAGCCACTGCTTCCTGGAGAGCTGTTAGTTTATTTTCTCTTGTGTCTGTGAGAGCGTGGACACTGGCTTACAGTTGAGAGTCAACGCCAGCCATAAGGTCGGCCCAGACATACTAGGCAAGGCCCACAACTTACTCTGGAAATCACCTGATCTCAAGTCTTCCCCAAGCTGGAGACTGGAATGTCAGTGACGTCAGCATCTACCTGCCATTACAACTTTTGCTCAGGTATGTTGCACGCTAAGGCCTTGAACCATTCATTGGCCGGAAGATCCAAGATAACGTGGACCACCTCCACTGAGGTTTTAAGGCCCAATTTGGGTAGCTTCATTAAACTATAATTAGCTTGTATCTCAGATCGGTTTCTGCCTTCCAAAGCATTGAGAAACGCCACCTCAGAAGGAACGTGATGCAGGCGGTCGCCAGTCAGCAGCTGAGCTTTCCCGCCCACTCAAGGGTGTCTTATCTCCATCTTAGCTTGTACTCATTTAATTAACAATTCACACCCAACAATTTCACAAAGGACAGGAGGCAGCTTGGTCATACGGCACATGGCTCACTGACAAGCTTTTCTCAAGAAAGAGTGGGTCACGAGCCATATCCAGAGGCCTGCTATTGACTTAATGAACATGTGTGCATGGTTGGTACAAGCCAGGTCTCTGAAATGATACAGAAAACCTTGGTAGAAAGTCCCCCAAATCATAAGGGACCATTCCAAAGACACTCCTCACCACATTAGATTTTTTTCATAGTGGGCTAAGGGAGTCCTGGTTTATGTCAAATTCACTGGCATAATCAGAACTTTTGTGATTTTTGATACAAGGTCTTACTATGTAGCCTAGTATAGCCAGGCCACAAATTCACGGTGTAGACCAGGCTGGTCTTGAATTCATGACTCTCCTGACTCTGCCTCCTGAGGTCACAGGTGTGTGCCACCAGGCCTGGCTCACAGTCACAACTTTGCCCTGTCCCTTGCAGCACTTGGTGGCCAGCCTTGATCCTCTGACAGCGTATCTTGCCACAGTGAAGTGGAAGAAATCTGCGGGACCCGAGTCACAATGAGGCTGTCATCATCTCTGACCTACCCCACCACCCAGCCAAATGGCGGCCTGAACGGATGAGGCAGATTCTTGGGGAGGGGCAGACGAGAGGATTTGTTAAGGGTTTTCTCCTTGCTCTCCAAGTTAGCACGGGCTAGCAAGAGAATCACTAAAAAGGCAACACCTAACCACCACCACGCAGAAAGAGACCAGCTCTTAAAAACCAGGGGTAAGATGTTCAAGTCACCATCTCATCAAACATGCTTACAGGTGGGCATGAGCGGCATGAAGAGGCCCAGAGGGAAGGCAGGGAAACAGTTTTAACCACAGCTTTGGCGTTTACGTGGAATGTGAGGGAGATGAGATGGAGGATGGATCGTATGATAGGCATACACGGTGGACTCCCCCCGATGGAGATACAATCTGATAGAATACAGTCAGGGCTGGCATTTATTCTTCTTGCACTTAAAAGATGGGAAGGGCCTTAAAACATCCCTCGTGGTAGGCACGAGGAGGAGACCAGGAAACCTGCTTGCAGGCATTTCATGTCGGACTGCTGCATTATTGTGCAGTTTTCTTTCAAATCGTGAGTGAAAGGATACATGAACAGACATCCTGTAAGGCGAGTTTAGTCTTTCTTGGATAATTCTTTGCTTACAGAGCCCTGTGTATGGCCAGGAAAGACAGGAAAAGTAAGGTTCAGGCATTGGTTAGGAGTGTGGGACAAACGTGCATGCTTCATGTGGAGATCAGAGCACAGACGGTGTGTCTTCATGTGAAGGGGAAGGGTCAGGATCTACCAAGAAGGGCACAAATGCATGTGTGGAGTTTTTGATTCAGCAATGCCCACCCTGGGGAATGATTGAGCACCTGTGCTTGTTCAAAGGCCCTTATCACAGCATTCGTCTGAAATATCTAAAAGGTGTAAACAATCTGAAATGCTCATCGATGTGGGATAATGAGACAGATCATGTCAAAAAAATCGTAGCACAGAGTAATTACGAAGCAGTTTAAAAGGATGAGGTCAGAGCCGGGCGGTGGTGGCGCATGCCTTTGATCCCAGCCAGGCGGATCTCTGTGAGTTCGAGGCCAGCCTGGTCTGTAGGGCGAGATCCAGGACAGGCACCAAAACTACACAGAGAAACCCTGTCTCGAAAAACCAAAAAAAAAAAAAAGGATGAGGTCGGTACCTGCCGACTAAAACCAGGTGAGAAGGACAGTTATTGTAAGGGTAATGCTCATAGACAAGAACTGTAGATGAACAGAAACACATTTGAGCCTGAGCGCTTTTACCTCACAACGTGTTCTGGGCATCACACCAGGTCTAAATAATAAGTCTACTCTATCCTTTTCATAAAAGCTGTATACTATTCCATTGATGGGGTTTGCTATATGCTTACCAATTTTCTGTTTTCTTAAAATAAAAATCTTTATTAAGATACAATTCACACATCACACAATTTACTAACTTAAAATGTAACAATGCAGTGGTGTGTGGTGTATTACATTCTTAATTTTTAAGAATCAGTGTGAGAAATTAGATATGACTGGTCACTGAATACATGTGTCACACTAACCCATTTAGAAAAAGTGATTGAAGGAATCGTCTTCAGCTGGGAGGCAGAGACAAGTGGAGCTCTGTGAGTTCCAGGCCAGCCTGGTCTACATAGCAAGTTCCAGGCCAGTCAGAGCTATGGACTGAGACCATGTCTCAAAAATAAAAATATATGTTGGGTGGTGGTGGCACCAGCAGTCAGGAGGCAGAGACAGGCAGATCTCTGAGTGTGAGGCCAGCCTGGACTACAAAGTGAGTTCCAGGACAGACAGGACTCTTACACAAAGAAACCCTATCTCAAAAAAAAGAAGAAGAAGAAATAAAAAAGGACAGCTGTAGCATACTCCAGCCTGACCATGGTGAGGATTAGATCCTGTCCACCACCTTCCTCATCTGCCCCGTGTAACAGAAGATTGAATCTGAAATTTGCACAAGTAACTAAATTAGAAGGATTTATAATAAACTGAAACAGACGTTCCTATAAGAACATTTGAAAACAAACATGATACCTGACTTCTCAGATTGCTTTTTTATAACCTTATAAAGTAGGTTCTTAAAACAATTACTGAGGAAAAAAAAACCACTCAAAAAACAAGACAATGGTAATTGTGCCCAATCATGTAACAAAATTTGTCACGTTAGCCATTTTGGGTTGTTTTAACCAGAGGGCTGCATTTTTGCTTTTTACTGTTGTAATCCAGACAGCAAATCTCCACCCCTCTTTGTAGTGTGTGCAAAGGTTTCCTGAGGATAGAAAGCCTCTGATGAGGGACAGTGAGGAAGACAAAGTGTGGCAGAGGAAAATAAGTTTGTCCTTCCCTAAGACTGCTGCGTTATTCCAGAATGTGATTTTAAGCATTTGAACTAGATAGGGATTTTTCCAAAGCAAATGTAAAAGTCCAGAGAAAAATCAAAAAACCCCCAAAAGCTGATTTTCCTGTGTTTGATCATTGTCAAGTGCATAGGCACACAGCTAGTGACAGAGAAGGATGGTTTGCTACTCGGAAGTGTGCATAAGGAAGCCGGCATCTGGACCTATTTTTATTTTATGGGTATGAGTGCTTGTCTGCATGTCCGCATGTGCATTACATGCATGCCTGGTGTTCACGGAGGCCAGAAGGGAGCTCTGGATTCCCTCGAACTGGATTTAGAGGTAGTTATGAGCTGCCATGTAGGTTTTGGGTCTTTGCAAGAGCAAGAGGGCTCTTAACTACTGAGTCACCTCTCCCACCTCCCCTGAGGTTTTTGTTTGTTTTTGTTTTGTTTTTCCTTTTCTTCTCCATACATCCACAAGCAGCTGGCCCTACCTAAACCTACCTAAAGACACAGCTTCGGTATGAGATCTAGTTTCCTAATCCACACATCGTAACTTCGCTGGTACCTGCCTTCACCCTGTGCCCTCAGGATCCTATTGAACAGGAGAGGAGCTGTTCAGGATGTTGTAACACGTGTGGCCCAGGTCCCGGTGTGGGCTGGCGTTTGACAGTGGGAACAAGGTCAGCTTAAAACCGGTCAGCAACAGAGAGCCAAGTTGGTGCTCCAGGCCCCAAACTGTTAGGAACTCCCTAGTGGCTCAGGGCACCCTAGTACTACAGCTCAGTCTGTAAAGCTGTATTTGCCACTAAGGGTGCTGAGAAGAAGGTTCAAGGAGACGAAGCGGAGCTACTGCCTGGCCTCGTGCCTGACACCAAAAAACATGTCCTTGGTGAACTCTGAGGTCCAAGTCAGTGTCACACTCCAGAGCTGCCAAACAGCACAGCTCACGGAACAGCAACACTAGTGCATACGGCCACTGCGTTCATGTGCGGATTGTACTCTGTGCACCTGACATCAACTTGTTTAGCCCTCTCAACTTTTTACGAGGCAGGGACCATTATACACACTTTGTGAAGGAGGCCACAGACACAGAGAGTGGGGGAGACATCGGGGCAAGATCATAGTCACTCAGCCCATTTGTAAGGTCTGTATTCTAAGCTACAACTAACCGCCTTATCGTCTACACGTATCTGTGTGTTTGGGGTAAACACGTGAATAGGTGTTTTCCTCTTATTTTGATAGTACCCCAGTTCCTATAACTGATATGAAGGCCTCTGTCTAAGTTTTCAAAAACCAAGATGGCAGTCTGGGGACAAAGCTCAGTGGTACAGGGCCGGCCTCGCATACACAAAGCCTGATGCCCAGTTAGCTACGCAGGCAAATAGTATCAAGACGAATTTGCCAGTTTATTTCCATACTCCTACCTAGTTCAGGAACCTTTCCTTCTTTCTGAGGACCCAGGGACTTGTTTCCCTGTCTGCCTACCCCAGGCTGGCCCAAATTTTGACCTCAAGGGATCAAATTCCTAAGAACCTGGAACTCCAAGCACCACCATGTCCAGTTCCTAGAAACCCC
>CABHPQ010170810.1:0-22161 GCA_902168405.1 Peromyscus aztecus
ATGGCTCATGTTGTGTTCCAGTTAGTAAGTCTCCTTTTAGATAGAGAGAATGCCACCAAAGAAGCCAGTCAGGGACCCATCCTGGGGAGGGCAGGAAGGGAGGGCCACTGGCTACTTCACACAGCAGTATGGGAGGCCTTTCTGTGGAAGCAGTAAGACGGGAGAGTGAGAAGCCAGAAGGGCACGGGCAGATGGGATGGCAGATGCAACACTGAATCCCTGTGGCCTAGCAAGAACTGGCTGGGGCATTCAAGGACCGGAGGGAGGCCGCTGTGGCCAGAGGTAAAGGGCCGCGCACGGGCAGAGCAGGGTGGGGGATGGGATGGGGATGTAGTTGGGGCCCAGGATGCTGAAGCTGTGTTCAGCAGGTGGTGTGTGATCTGAAATACTGATAGAGTCACTGGGCAGCTTCAAGTCAAAGGTGACAGACACACCCTGCTTCTTTTTTTAATTTCATGTTTCATACAATAGATTTTAATCTTACTCTTCCCCCTCCCCCAGCTCCTCCCCACCTCCCTGCTTACCCAAATTCATGGTCTGTCACTCAAACCAAAATCAAAACCAAAACCAGAAAAAAAAAAAAAAACCAACGAAAAAAATTGCTCATCTTGAAGAGCTGGATCTAGCTGCTTGGTGGGGAACGGGCTGAAGGGATGGTGTCTCATGCAGTGTGTAGATTGTCCCTGCTTGATGGCCGTGCAGTGGGTACTTGGGAGATGTCTCCACAGAAAGAGGAGCCTGAAGGTCCTGTTTTGTGCAGCCACGGAAGAAGAGGCTTTGGATGTGTCCGTGTGCAGATAGACAGGGAAACAGCTGGGCACCCAAGCCAATCTGTCACTCTTGTCTATTCCTGTGTCCTGGGCATAGCAAACAAAAAATTAGGGCATCTCTGGGGTTGAAGGGAGAACAGAAGGAGGTTGTCCTTTCTCAGGTGAGGAGGTGCTTTGTAACTCTCCTTTGGGGGTCTCTTGTGATTGTCAGCCCAGATACACCATGGGGAATCCCTTAGACAGTGGGACTCCACTCAGGGTAGAGCTAGAGAAGTCCCCCGTCTAATGCAATCCATAGCCAAGAAACACTCCACAGAATTGTGCTGCCTTGATAAGCCAGGGGTGGGAGGAGGCAGGAGCTATGCTGGAGGCCACAGCCTCTGGCCTCTCTGTCAAGGCCCCTTTGGGCCCCACTCAGCCTCATCTGTTGCTGGGATTCTATGCATGCTCCCAAATCTCCTTTCCTGTGTGTGACTGACTCTGAGCTTGGGTGGGCAGGGGCAAGCTTCCTCCCTGCCCCCGACATGGAAGGGGCTTTTCTTGGGTACCAGCTGACATGTGGTGGCCTCCTGGAGACACGGAGTAGTAGACGGTCAAGAGTTCTTCTGAGGATACAGCCCTGAGACTGTCCTACAAGCCCCTCACTCTAGAGGGACCTCTGCCTGCATTGAAATTCTTTCTAGACCTCACAGTGCATGGGGAGGGGGTACTAGAGGCTAGCATTCCCTAGCTGAACAACTCAAGGCTGACTTCCAGAGCCTGTGAGCTCTGTGCTCCAAGGGTGCTTGCCCTGTGCCTAGGCACTCCCTTGACTTCCTCACATGTAGCTGTTTGTAGGAGTGTCATGAACAGAGCTTGGCCATGGGCTGAAGTCACTTGCTATGGGACAGTCCGGAAAGAGGAGCTAGTTGAGCCATGCTCTGATGTGGTCCCCTCCTCCCTGCCCGTGTGTGTGTGTGTGTGTGTGTGTGTGTGTGTGTGTGTGTGTGTTTGTGTGTATTCCTTGGTGCCATTTTTCCTTGTTATTGAGACAAGGTCTCTCACTGGCCTGAACTTCACCAAGTAGACTGGGCTGGCTGACCACTAAGCCCCAGCAATCCTATTTCTCTGCCTTCCCAGTGCTGGGATTACAAGAGCATGCAACCACACCTAGCTTTTTAATATGGGCTCTGGGGATCAGACTCAGGGCCTCATGCTTGTATGGCGAGCGCTTTACTGACTAGGCCGTCTCTCCAGGCCCTGGTGTGGTTTTCTGACAGCTCTAGCTTTAAGCCTGGTTCTTCGGGGCATTGTGATGGTAGGTTCTGTCCAAGTGGGGCCAGAGAACATACGCTCTTTAACAGTTTGTCAGTCTGATTCAGCTAGGAAGACCCATGGTTTATGGGATTTCCTTGCGCTGCATTAGGGGCAGGTCTGCCTCTGTGGGCCCTAGCTCAGCACACACCCTTGAGACTGCTGTTCTGCCTGCCCTGGCCACTGTCTCTGCTGCCTCAGACTGCGAACTGAAATATTTAGAGTCTGTCTCCAGAACTAAGCTTCTTCCCCTTCTGAAATGGACTTGGGTCTTAATTGACATCCGCAGGTTTGTAACTTGGACCCAAAGCCATCCGTTCAGGAGGAATGTATTTTTCTGGGGATAGTATGGAGGGGTCAGAACTGGGGACAGATGGCTGGAGGCCCCCAAGGTCTCTCAGACAAGAGGCAAGTCCAGACCTTCTGCAGACTTCCTAGGCTTCCCCTAACCTCTCTCCATCCTCTTACAGCCTGGGAACCTTGGGGATCCTTGACAGGCTCAAGTCTCTGCCATACGTTGGTGTATGGCAGCTTTGGAGGAAGAGGTAGGACCAGGGAGGCTACCATGCACCAATCGTGGCCAGACCCTGCCACACTGCAGCTTGGTATACAGAGCCACACATGCAGGTGGACAGGGTTCAGTGGGCTGGGGTGGAGGCACTGTTGTAACCGATTCAAGTGTAAGAAACAGCAGTACTACTAACGCGTATGAACTAATCATGGAGATTAATTATTAATAACATTGTCTCACAATGGCTTGTAATTTATTGAATCCGTCTATACTCACTACTAAGTACTTCATATGTATAATTTAATCTTTTTGACAACCACTCAGTCTTGAATTTTTCTCACCATTTTCCATGTGATGGTGAAAGATGATCAGAGAGGCCCTAGGACCTCCTCAAGGTTGCACAGCTATGAATTGGGTTGGAACTAGGCCTGGGATCAAGACTTATCTGAGCATGGGGCCTGTGGGCCCATGCTCTCTTCTCGGCCACTCCCAGGGCTGGGCCCTGGTGTCCCAGTAACAGATTTAGAACATATCCAGGGCCTGACTCCAGAACATGTCAAGCATGCTTCAGGCTAGGTAGCTTCTCCCTGGTGTCCACATGCCCTCAGCAAGCTGGTGAGGTGGCCTCTCTGCCCACGTCTTGTCCTGGAGAGCTGCACCTCCCACGGGAGAATGTCTGTATCTGCACGGATGCCAGGAGTGTCACCATGGTACCCTCCAGCCTGCCTCTTCTGGGTCTTGCTTATCATCTTCCCTCCCCAGCCCCAGCCTGCACATACACACACTCCAACGGTTGACTTTGTCTTGGCAATGGCTTGCCTCCGCAGATCTTCCACATGACCTATGACTTGGCCAGTGCTGTGGTGCGCATCGTGAACCTCATTGGCATGATGCTCCTGCTCTGCCATTGGGACGGCTGCCTGCAGTTCCTGGTGCCCATGCTGCAGGACTTCCCCCATGACTGCTGGGTGTCCATCAATGACATGGTGGTAAGTACACATCACTGCCTCCGTCTGGGCCAGGAGTCTCCTCTCCTGAAGTAGGGATGGGTAGAGAGGCTGTGCACCTCCTGAATCCCAGCATGTGGGTGGGACTCTGAGATGCTGGCCCGGTACCGGAGGGCACATAGCTCTGTTCTTTTCAGTTTGAGCTCCCCCTTCTGATACAAGCAGCCATTCACAGAGCTCTTGGCTTGGAACCGTTCCCGCTACCTTCTAACTTTTTCAATTTCAGTCATGTGCTTTGACAGCTGGTCTGGCTTTACCCAAGGAGACCAAGATCTGGCCTACCCTGAGTTGTGGTAGTGTGGTCAAACTGAGCTGATGACTCCCGCCTCCCTAACCATGCTGCCTAGAAGCTGAGCTGAGAGAACCAAAGGCCAGGAGGGCGCTGTGAGCAGCACAGACAGACTCCAGGCTCCCACACAGCCACTTCCTGCTCTGAGGGCAGAGCTGAGTGTTCCAGCTCCCTAAACAGACCCACCTACCAGCCACCTGTGCAGTGCTGAGCATGGGGAGTGGGTGGGCTGGAGAGTGACCCTCTCCAACACCGTGAGTGGGGTTTCCAAATGCCATAGGACAGAGCCCCCAGCTACAGATAGGAAGGGTCCCCGAGAAGGGCTCCCTATGGGCATTTCTCTGGCTCGGCTGAACCCCCTGCCTCTCCTCCTAGTTAGTCTGGTGTGGTCTGAAGGCATATCCCCAGGGCCCCAGGGGGTGAAAAACAGGCTTTGAAAGAGGTGAAAGAGACCCTGAGGCATCTTCAGCATCAAACAGGCCTTTACAAAATAGCCTTTGATGAGCTAAGTGTAAGTGAATCAGCCATATGGGTTGAATTTCCCTTGTTCCCAGAGACTCAGCAGTGAGGCCGGAAGCCCTGACAGGAGACAGCTGGGGGCTGCCCCTAATCCTTAAGGCTAGAGCCCAGGCCTCTTCAAACCCCTGGGGAGCAGCCCTACCCGCCCCACCCTGGTCTGGGCTGAACCACAGACTCCACAAAATGAGCTCAGCTCTAGCCAGGATGGTGACCTTGAACTTGGTACAGGCCTGGTTTGACAGCCTCCAGATGTCTGAACAGCCAGATGATGCACTTAGGGCTCTGGGCACAGGCTCTGTGGCTCTTACATTGTCCCCTACACCTTGGTTTCAGAGTGGAGGCACTGGGGAAAAGGTCAGGGGTAGGGTTCATTTGGTGGTCCCTCTTATGGGGGCATTTCTTCTATGTGTGTGAAGGTAACAGGCCCACACATGCGCTAAATTCAAGAGATGGCCTTTCTGAGCCGTGCTCCCACGAGGAGCCTTCCTTGAGACACTGACTGGCTTAGGAGACAGAAATAGCTAAGACTCCCTCCCTCTGTCCCTCCTCCCCAACGCACTGGGTACTCAGGAGAGTCCACCTTCGGGGCAGTGGCAGGAGAATCAGGGGCCACAGCCCTGGGCAGATGAGCGTGGCAGGAAGCCCCAACTGCTGCTCACTCAAAAGAGGACAGTGATGTCGGCTCCTGCGGAGCCATCCCCCCCAGGGGAAACAGCGCTAGCTTTATAATTGAGGTCAGTGGGGAAATGGGCTTCATTGGCAGCTGTTTAGGGAGAGGGGATGAAGCTACTTAGCTAGGGAAAGACAGCGGGGTAGCTCAGCCCGGGGCCATATGCTACCCAGCCAGGAGAATTTAGCCTTCCTGCCACTGAGAATTTTCCCTTGCCACTGAGGTCAGACCAGGGCCAGCTGGCTCACCCCCTTGATGCAACTTCCTGTGTGGTCCTTCTTCCCCCTCCCCACCCCACTGTCATAGGAAGGCCTAGGTTTTGTTCCTCGCCACCATGGGTTGCCGGTCCCAGCTTCCCCGCTCACCATTGAAGGTCTTCAGCCAACGCCAACACTGGGGAGCCCTGAGCCTGGAGGTTGGCAAGGAATCTTGTAGGCGCTAGCAAGAAGGGCCTTCCCTATGACTGGCCCAGGCCTGCTCTCCCCATCCGCCTCCATCCATCTGTCCTTCTGTGCTCTGTCTGCAGAATAACTCCTGGGGGAAGCAGTATTCCTATGCCCTCTTCAAGGCCATGAGCCACATGCTGTGTATTGGGTATGGACGGCAGGCCCCTGTAGGCATGTCTGACGTCTGGCTCACCATGCTCAGCATGATTGTGGGGGCCACCTGCTACGCCATGTTCATCGGCCATGCCACGGCCCTCATCCAATCTCTGGACTCCTCCCGGCGCCAGTACCAGGAGAAGGTAGGTTGAGCCTTGTGTCCACCCGGGGCTTTCTCAGGAGGACCTGCTCATTGGACTTGTGCTAGAGGAAGCACATGTGGCCAGCGAGTGGGTGGCCAGGCCCACAGCGGTCAATGCCGTATTGGAGAGTCTTCCTAGATGAGAAAGAACCTGGTCAAGTCCCTCACCTAGACCTTCTGCTCCGTGCACAGCCTTTCTTCTTCTCTGCTGTAGAGGGGTGGGGGTGGGGTGAGTTGTCTCTTTACTCGGAGGGACCAGTGTCATCATTATTGCTACATCCAGTGAGGTCTTCAAGCCACACTTAGCGGCAGCTGACAGGTCCCCACACCTTGGCCTCCCACTGGGTGGCCAGGACTGCACATCTCTGGCCAGTCCTCGCCACTGGCCTCACCTGGCTTCTCTTCTTATTCGTCACCACAGAACCCTAAGTGTCTGGATCCTGTTGAGGCTTCCCGGGTGTTAGGCTCTGACATGCCACCTTCACATGCTCCATGGCCATCTGCAGGCAGGGAGACCAGGTGCCTCACCAGCCCATCCTGTTCTCAGCTCCAGTGTTTCCTGGGTGGCCCATGAAGCACCCACCCTCATCATGTTTAAAATCAGGGCAGTCCCGCTTGCTTCCCCGCCACACCAAACCTCCACTCTGCTCGTTTTATGAACAGACCTCAGGAGCTCAGCCCCTAGCTAGGCGCCGTCAGTCAAGTCTGATGGCACTGACTGATGGCCGCTTGAAAGTGCTGCTTTCCTGCTTAGCCTCCTCTCTGGGTCACTACAGCCATGACTTGATGGTAGTGACAGAGAACTATGGCCTGGATTTAGGCAGCCTGAAGTCCCCTTCACTTCTCCTCCGACAGCTCTGAGTGTGGGCCTGTCACTTCTCTCTGTGCAGAACAGGGCTGTAGGGGAAGATCTGCCCTGGGGTCTGTGAGGAGTAAGGTAAGCCGGTTAGCACTGTATTCACATAAAATAGGCTTTTCAATATTCATGAACTAAATAGTCACTTCTCTATATACCTGTGTCAGGTATGGTGGCATACTCCAGCAGCTAGCAACTCTAGCTCTCAGGAGGCTGAGGCAGGAGGATCAAAAATACCAGACCAGGCTAGGGATACAGCACAGTTGGTAGAGTGCTTGGCTAGCATGCATGCATGCTAGCCTGCATAAAGACCTGCACCATATAAACTGGGTATGGTGGTATGTGCCTGTAACTCCAGCTCTAGGGAGGTAGAGGCAAAGGGATCAGAAGTTCCAAGGCCATCCTTAGCCTCACAGGGACTTCTAGGCTAGTCCATATGAAGCCAGGCCAGCCTTTACCTCATAGTAAGACTCTGTACCAATTACACACACACACACACACACACACACACACACACACACGTGAATGAAACAGAACTGTTCCTTGTTAAAACTCTTAGAGGTTTCCCATTGCTCCTAAGGTCAAGATGAGCTCCTAGGCAGGTATTTTCACCTTGCACTTAAGGGCCACAATCCAGCTAATGTTTAACTCAATTCATATTGGGTCTCCCATGCCCTTGGTCTCTGTAGGTGCTCCCGCCTCAGGCCTAGACAAGGCTCTAGCAACAGAACATCTCTTTCTTTCCTTCACTTGTCGTCTCCACATCTTATCTCGAACTTGACTTTCTGTGCCCCACTTAGCTCCAGTCTGTCATGTGACTCCATGACACCCTCTACCTCTCTCCCACCCCACTTTGCCTCCTGTAACTAAATAATCACAGATAGCTATACAGTGATGGTCCATCTTCCCTGTCCAGGCTATGGCTCCTCAAGGGCAGGATCCAGCTCTGTTGTCCACAGTGTTTGACACACAGTAGACCTCAGGATCCGTTGATTCATTAACTGCTGGTCTGGCGTGGCTGCTGAAGGGTGACTGACAGATGGCATTCACTCAGGTGTGGAGGTCCAGGTCCTGTGATGTTAAGAGAAAAGCTCAGGAGAGCCTTCGGGCTGGGGAAGGGTAGGAAAGCTTGCTTGGAGGAGGCAGAAGGAGAAAGTGGGAGAGAACTCTAGGCCAGTGGTCATGAGGTGCACGGGCAGCGGCGGTGTGGAGGAGGTAGAAAGCTACGTTCTGGGTTAGCAGTAAGTGGTAACAGATAGGTGTCAGGTCATAAAGGACAGGACTCGGGCCAGGCCGAGGTGAGGCTCAGCCTGAAGTCAGTATCAGGGCCCAGCCTGTAGTATACAGAGCAGGGATTTGTGTAGAAAAGGCATTGTGGTCTGTTATACCATGACCGGAGTAAAGCTGCTTGTGACTTCTTTGAGAATTACACTTATTTTATTCTGGGTTCCTAGCTCTTTTGAGTCTTCCTGTTTACCTAGGAAGCCGTCTCAAATGTCCTAGCCCTCTGGTCCCCTGCCCCCAGCTCTTCCCTGGACTATTTCAACAGTCTTCTCAATCGTGCCTGGTGTCATTCCACGTGTGTGTTGAGATGCAATTCTCTAAAACTCAGCTCCAATGTGCAGGCTGCCTCCATCACAATGGCTGGTCAAGAGGCCTGTGTCTCCTCTGGACTGGAGCTGCCCTTTTAAAAAAAGACTCAAGGTCTCAGCTGAGGCCGTATCTACAGATATATCTTGCAAAGAGTCAGGTGTCCTCACTTCTACTTCCTGTCCTCTGCCCCATCTCAGCACTTCCTGTCACTGGCCTATTGCCCACCCCTGGCAGAGTTGGTGACTCCAGAGTGATGTAGAAGTACCAGATGTTTAGAGGAGATTTGACCACTCTTCCTGGTCATTAGTTCCGTACCTGGTCTGTGGACAGTCCCTGTTCCCACTTATCTTTATCGTTTCCAACATTCTCCCCTACCTCCATCACCCCACAGAGCTGGGAGTCAGGGCCATTATTTGGGGCACAGTGTGATTATATGACATCGAGCCAACGTCGGCTAAGAAAGCCTCAGGGTTGGAGTATGTCTCTAGTCACCAGCCTGGGGTGCCAGGAGGTGACACCTGTCTCTCTTCCCCCATCTCAGTATAAACAGGTGGAGCAGTATATGTCTTTCCACAAGCTCCCGCCTGACACCCGGCAGCGCATCCATGACTACTATGAACACCGCTACCAGGGCAAGATGTTTGATGAGGAAAGCATCCTGGGTGAACTGAGTGAGCCACTGCGAGAGGTGAGCTGCAGAGAGCCTGGGCAGGGAGGGGGTGCCAGGCCTTGCTGGCACACAGTTCCCTCACCTGCTCCTTTGTGTCCCAACCCGTGCCATCTGCGGAGCAGGAGATCATCAACTTTAACTGCCGGAAGCTGGTGGCCTCCATGCCACTGTTTGCCAATGCAGACCCCAACTTCGTGACGTCCATGCTGACCAAGTTGCGTTTTGAGGTCTTCCAGCCTGGGGATTACATCATCCGAGAGGGCACCATTGGCAAGAAGATGTACTTCATCCAGCACGGCGTTGTCAGTGTGCTCACTAAAGGCAACAAGGAGACCAAGCTGGCTGATGGCTCCTACTTTGGAGGTGAGACAGCCAGGGAGCCCCAAGAGAACAAGAGTGACTAGGAGCTAAGCTGGAGGGATGCCCTGAGATCAGGAGCACGGAGGGCCCGGCCACAGCCTGGAAGTGGGTATCTGTAAGCCCAGTATAGGGTGTCTGCCTGTGAGGACTGCTATAATAAAGTACATAGGTCTGGTGGCTTATAAACCACAGAGCTTGGTTTCTCAGCTCTGGAGGCTGGGAGTCACAGGCCAGGGTGCTGGCCTGGTGGGCTCCATTGAGGGCTCTCTTAGTGGTGGACTCCCCTTCTCGCTGTGTCTCAGATGGTAGAAAGAGCATTGCATTGTTTTCCCGCACTCTTCCGTTATATTTGTGTGCATGCATGAGTCTGCACACACCACCCATACCCACCCACACTCACAAACCGTGGCACCCATGTAGAGGTTAGGGGACAACTTGGGCAGTCAGGTCTCTCCTTCCACCCTGTGGGTCCTGGATATCCAATGTGCATCATCAGACTTGGCCAAAAGCACCACACTGCTGAACCATCTGCTCTGCCCCTCTCTAGCCTCTTCTATAAAGGTACAAATCGCCTCCCAGAGCCCCACTTCTGAGTACCAGATCATCTTGAGGTGGGGATTTTAGTACAGGAATATGGGGTGGGCACAGGCATTCTGTCCGTTGGAGGGGGGTTGGCCCCAGAGATAGAAACAGCTTGGCACCTATTTGGTGGGGGCTGAGCTGGTACCTAGTATGGCTACAACCTAGCAGACCCTTGTAAGTTCACTGTACCAAATAGTGCGGACCAAGGTCAGGATCGTGCAGCTCTGGGTGGCATGGACGTTCTGTGCCTAACTGACCCTGAGTCCTGCTGTGCCCACAGAGATCTGCTTGCTGACCCGGGGTCGGCGCACAGCCAGCGTGAGGGCGGATACTTACTGCCGCCTCTACTCACTGAGCGTGGACAACTTTAATGAGGTGCTGGAGGAATATCCCATGATGCGGAGGGCCTTTGAGACTGTTGCGCTGGACCGCCTGGACCGCATAGGTGAGGGGCAGGATGTGCAGGCGGGAGGGCAGGGAGGCAAGTACGCACCTACTCTGCATTCCACTCCCCCACCCTCCACCTCGGGCGTGGCCTGAGTGTCTGCTCTTGTTCTATGGCTCAGGCAAGAAGAACTCCATCCTCCTCCACAAGGTGCAGCACGACCTCAACTCAGGTGTTTTCAACTACCAGGAGAACGAGATCATCCAGCAGATCGTGCGGCATGACCGAGAGATGGCTCACTGTGCGCACCGAGTCCAGGCTGCTGCCTCAGCCACCCCAACCCCCACGCCTGTCATATGGACCCCGCTGATCCAGGCACCGCTGCAGGCTGCTGCTGCCACTACGTCGGTGGCCATAGCCCTCACACACCACCCTCGCCTGCCTGCCGCCATCTTCCGGCCCCCTCCGGGACCTGGATTGGGCAACCTTGGGGCTGGACAGACACCAAGGCACCCAAGGAGGCTGCAGTCCCTGATCCCTTCGGCGCTGGGCTCTGCTTCGCCAGCCAGCAGCCCATCACAGGTGGACACGCCATCATCATCTTCCTTCCACATCCAACAACTGGCTGGATTCTCTGCACCTCCTGGGTTGAGCCCTCTCTTGCCCTCCTCCAGCTCTTCCCCACCTCCAGGGGCCTGCGGTTCCCCACCAGCCCCCACACCATCCACCTCCGCAGCTGCTGCCACCACAGCTGGGTTCGGCCACTTTCACAAAGCGCTAGGTGGCTCCTTGTCATCCTCTGACTCCCCGCTGCTCACCCCACTGCAGCCAGGCACTCGTTCCCCACAGGCTGCCCAGCTGCCACCCCCGCTGCCTGGGGCCCGAGGAGGCCTGGGACTCTTGGAGCACTTCTTGCCGCCCCCGCCCTCCTCTAGGTCACCATCGTCCAGCCCTGGGCAGCTGGGCCAGCCTCCTGGAGAGCTGTCCCCTGGTCTGGCAGCTGGTCCACCAAGTACACCAGAGACACCCCCACGGCCTGAACGGCCATCCTTCATGGCAGGGGCCTCTGGGGGTGCTTCTCCTGTAGCCTTTACCCCCCGAGGAGGCCTCAGCCCTCCGGGCCACAGCCCTGGCCCCCCCAGAACTTTCCCAAGTGCCCCACCCCGGGCCTCTGGCTCCCATGGTTCCCTGCTCTTACCACCCGCATCCAGCCCTCCGCCTCCCCAGGTTCCCCAGCGCAGGGGCACGCCACCCCTCACCCCCGGCCGCCTCACACAGGACCTGAAGCTCATCTCAGCCTCTCAGCCAGCCCTCCCCCAGGATGGGGCACAGACTCTCCGCCGGGCCTCCCCTCACTCCTCAGGGGAGTCAGTGGCTGCCTTCTCACTCTTCCCCAGAGCTGGGGGTGGCAGCGGGAGCAGTGGGGGCCTTGGGCCTCCTGGGAGGCCCTATGGTGCCATCCCAGGCCAGCATGTCACTTTGCCTCGGAAGACATCCTCAGGTTCTTTGCCGCCCCCACTTTCTTTGTTTGGGGCAAGAGCCGCCTCTTCTGGAGGGCCCCCTCTGACTGCTGCACCCCAGAGGGAACCTGGGGCTAGGTCTGAGCTAGTGCCCTCCAAACTGCCGTCTAATCTATGAGCTGGGCCCTCCCTCTGTCTTCTTTTTCTCCTCCCTCCTTTCTTCCTTCAGGTTTAACTGTGATTAGGAAATATACCAATAACAATAATAACCATTTAAAAAATACCCCCAGAAAAAACAAAAAGACAGCAGACAATAACCAGGTATTCTTAGAGCTATAGATTTTTGGTCACTTGCTTTTATAGACTATTTTAATACTCAGCACTAGAGGGAGGGGGGAGGGGGAGGGAGGGAGGGGGCAAGCAGCAAGGCCCAAAGGCAACAGCCAAAGGAAGGCGGGCAGGGTCTCTGAGGGGCAGGGCAGGGGTGGGGTGACCCACGTTCAGGGTCCTAGCACAGACCTGTCGTGGTATTGTTGTTTAGAAGAAGAGCTCATCAGTCCCTTGGCTGTGAACTTGGAGCCCACTCTGCTGGGGGCTGCCCTAGGGTGTGTTCCCAGGAGCCTCCTGCGTTGGAGTCCCTGGGACACACAGGGCCCTTGAGGGCCTTGCATTTTTT
Organism: Peromyscus aztecus; assembly: GCA_902168405.1. Classification (NCBI taxonomy): domain Eukaryota; kingdom Metazoa; phylum Chordata; class Mammalia; order Rodentia; family Cricetidae; genus Peromyscus; species Peromyscus aztecus. The sequence goes on from CABHPQ010170810.1 coordinate 12,386, forward strand.
TTCTACTGTAAACGTAGCAAGATATGTATATGAATATGTATATGTATGTAAGATGTGTCTATGTATAGCTATGTAGTGCTCTATAGAGCTGTGTAGATATCAGCTCCCACGTGCACACATGCGTGTGCAGTCTAGTTTAACCCCATGTTGCCAGGACACCCAGATCACCTTACATCAGCAATCTGCTGTGGCCTGCAGGCTGGGCACTGCGGGCTCTGTGGGACGTTCTCTCCCCCAGTCCTCAGGGAGAGGACCCCTGGAACCATGCAGCAGACCCTCTTTCCCCATCTCTGGGCTGCAACCCAGTTCTAGTCCAACCTCTCGTCCTACGGAAGGGGAAGACCCCAGGCTGAGCCTTTCACTTCCCAGGGCCTCAAGCACACCTGACACCTCTGTGGCCCTCAGTTTCTCCAGCTGTACAATGAGAGGTGAGGGGAACTTCTATTTATTGAGTCTGTTCTGTGCCAAGCACTGGTTACACATACCCATAGACTGGGAGGTGGATACTTTGTTTTTTTCCCATTGCACAGGTGAGGAGACTGAGGTTGCTTTTCCAGAATCACGTAGCCAGGAGTGGCAGAGCTGGGCTGCGCTGAGCTGCAGATCAGCACTTCCCTAAGGCTAAAGTCTGTACTCCTCCCAGCAGAAAACAGTGTTTCGTGGAACCCTAATGTTTAGTCCCTATGCAAAGCGCAGAAGGAAGAGATGGAAGCCTGGTGGCAGTCAGGCTTCAGTTCAAATCCCAGCTCTGCCACTTCTTAGCTGTGTGGCCTGGGGCAAGTTATCTGACCTTTCTGTTCCCTCATAAGAACAACTATGGAACTGCCTCCCAATGACCAGTGAGAACCAGATAAGAAAAAGGCATGAGATGCCCAGCCTAGTGCCTGGCACACAGCATAGTAGGTGCTCAATAAATCATGTTTCTTCACCCCCTCCTCATAAAAACTTAGCCCATTGCTCCAGTGAACTATGGCGAGAGCCCAGGGAACTTTAGCTGAGGGCTCCAAGACTTAAAATCTCAGGACTCAGGAGGTGGCTGGGCCTCCGTCATGGCCCGAGGAAGGTGCATGGCCAGTGGTGGGCTTGAGCCAGGCCTTGAGATGTGGGAAGAGTGGGACAGAGTGCGTAAAGAAGGAAGGAGGAGGAGGGAGTGCATGGGGGGAGGGTGCTGCAGTGATGTGGAGTTGTGGAGCCGGGCTATGGAGGGAATATACAGTCGGGGGACCAGAGGAGGACCTTGGATCACAGGCCAAGTTGGTGTGTGGGCTTGGCTGTGAAGGCAGCAAGCAGCCAGAGCAGATTCCAGAGACATGAAAGCATCCCTGATGTCTCCGGAGGCTTCATCAGCGTCTCCAGCAGGACCCTGTCTATGGGTCTAAGCAGGTAGGGCTTTGATGCCCCTCAGTGAGGAGGGCTGATTCTACCATGCCCGTGGTCCCCATGCAGTGGCCAGAATGGTGATGAACAGGTTTGGCCCTGAGCTACCCTGGGATGCCCCAGGCAATCCCTCTGTTGATGGCCTGCAGGGAATGGGATGCAATAATTCCCGAGAGAAGGGACGAAGGGCCGAGGGCCCTAGGAAATGGGTAGAAGCCCTAGTCTACACAGGGACAAGAAAAGCCTCCCCAGACCCAGGCAGTCCGCAGACCTGAGTTCTGTACCCTGCCTTCAAGGAAGGCAGCTCAGGGAGCCAGCAGGACTCCACCCAAACCTGTAGTCCATCCCAGAGCCATGGGAGAGGAGATGGAGGGCCTGGGGTATGGGGAATGAGGAGTCTCTTGTCATCAGGCCTGGCCTAGCCACTCTTCTCTACTGACACATGCATTTTATAAACGCTCTGACCCACTGGCCAACTCCTTGGTGACTATGGAGAGGTCAAGTCCAGTCAGCAGGATCTTCCACCCCCCAACCTCTACAAGCAATTTTCAAATCTTCCACTTTTAAAAACAGAAAACGGTTAAACACGCCGTCTTGTATATTTTATTTAAATAAAAAAAATTCCAGCAAATGCTGACTTATTTTGGGGTCAGAGATGGGGGTGGTAAGGTTCACAGGGAAACCTGGAGTCTCCAGAGAGGGTATGGAGGGTAGTGGGGCACTGCCCCTTGAGCACCTATGGACACACGTGCGGGAGCCTGCCCCCCACCAGAAGCATGGAGTTGAGTTGTATGCAGAACTGTGCATGGGAACATGAGGCCTGATGACAGACAGGTGTGCACCCATGTGCAACCTTCGACAGGAGGGTAAGAGAGTTTATTCCCAATGTCACTAGTTTAGGGGGAAGGGAAAAGGTGGGGACCCTGATGCAAGCCCTCCTCCCTGCCTCTGCTGGGGTTCCACAATCTCTGTGAAGGAGGAGGAGGCTAGTACATGGACACGTGAACTCCCCCCGGCTAGATGCTGAACAGGGGCCATAGCCACTTGCTGCAAACAGGCAGGTCCTCAGGAGAGGGAGGGCGGCCGTGGGCGGGAGAGGGCAGCATAGGCAGTGATTGGAGTACAGGGCTGGGGCTCCAGCACCCCCAGGGCAGACCTAGAGCTTGGAGGTGGCATGGCACCAACTTCTACCTCACACTCTACCTTTTACCTGACATTTGGCTGCAGAGAGTACCGCAGGCCCTTGGACCATGGTAGTTATGGCAGGTGTCTGGGGTTGGAAGAGCAGTTTTCGGGTTCCTAGCTTCTGGGGGAATACCATCCTGTCTGCCTAAGGAGGGGGAAATCCTCTGGAAAGAACAGGGAACCTGGCCAGTTGTTCCCCATCACTGCTTGCCTAGGCTGTTTCCGTGGAGACAGGCCTGGGAGTCCTGTTGCTAAGCAGACAGCTCGGCAGGCCCGGCGTCCCCATGACAACTGCCCCCTGTGGCCAGGTGGCAGTGCTTCCTCCAGGGACCCCACTGGCATGGCATAGGCGGGGCTAAATTTACTAGTTAACTGTTTTGTTCCTAGCCGTCACAGGGGCAATTAGTAAGTTCCTACTGTATGCTAAGTCCCATGTGTTTCCTGTTGTCTCATTTCATTCTCCCACCAACTCTAAAGTCAGAAGGAGCCTCAGTGACAGTGAGCCACAGGGAAGGGATGGGAGGCTCAGAGCTGGTACTTAGCGGATGCCCATCAGCCAGAGTGGAGGGAGCTGGGTGCATACTCAGCCAGGAGACTCAGGCCTTGCCCAGGTACACTGGGTGCTCAGCAGAGGCAAGAGGGGAGGTGCCCTGGCCCTGGGTGAAGATGATTATAATATAGAATGATGGTCTGTATAGAAGTAAAAACCCACAGTGAAAATGGCGGTTGATTTGTTTTCCTTGTTATCATGGACTAACAATTCTAAAGAGTCAACAAAACACTCCTTCCTCCCCACATCTGGAGATAACACCTCTCCCACACCTGCAGCCTCACGGGACAGCTGCTGTTCTTCTGGCTATCAGAAAGGTAAGAAGGCCCAAGACTCTTCTTGGGCCTCAGTGGCACTAAACTAGACTGGAAAATTCAAAGTGTGTGTGCGTGTGTGTGTGTGTGTGTGTGTGTGTGTGTGTGTGTGTTTCTGGGGATCAATCCCGGGGCCTTGTACACATCAGGCAAGTGCTGTACCACTGAGCTACATTCCCTGTGTTTTGTTTCTTGAGACAGGTCTTGCTAAGTCACTCAGGGTAGCCTTGAACTCAGTCTGTAGCCCAGGCGAACCTTGAACTGATGATCCTCCCGCCTCAGCTTCCTCTTGAATAGCTAAGATTATAGATTTGCATCAGGCCTGGTTCAAAAGAAAATTTGAACAGACTTAAAATCCTCCCTGGAAGCCATGTCTCACCCCAGCACTAACTTGCTCTCCTCAGCCAAACTGCCTAAGGGCGGCCTTAACTCTGGCCTCACTTCCTACCCTGGGGGTCACTCCTTCCTCTCCAGCCATGTGGCTTCCTGTTCTCCTCCCCGGGAAAGGCTCTGAGCCTGTCCTCTAGGTCTGCACAGGAGAGCCCAGAGCTGATGGTCATGCCTGGTCTTGCTGTTTGCCTCAATGTCAGATCCCACTGGTCAGGCTCTCTCCAGATTTGGGGTCCCCACTCTCCCTTCTCAACTCAGACTCAGCAGAAGGGATCCTCTTCTTCCCAAAGGTTGGTGCTGCTGGGGCCTCTGATCTTGGTCCCCTATCTTGTCACTCCATATACCCTCCTAGGGTGACCTCACCCTGCCCAGGGCTTTCTCCCTCTGCAGGCAAAAGCCTTCCACACTTCATTTCAATCCAGGCTCCCCATTCCCTGAGCCTTGGCTGGGACTTCTTCATATTCTTCTGATGGACCAGGGCTCTTCCATCCTCTGCTGTTCAGAGCTCTCAGTGAAGCTCAGAGCTTGCTCCTGCTGACCTCTGCATCCCCTGTCCTCTGTCCCTGCTGACCCCTGCCCCTGCTGACCCTTGTCCTGTTGACCTCTGCCCCTGGTGACCCCTGCCCCTGCTGCCCCCTGCCCTGCTGCCCCTTGCCCCTGGTGACCTCTGCCCCTGCTGACCCCTGCCCCTGGTGACTCCTGCCCCTGGTGACTTGGCTTCTTCAGTTCTTTCTCTTGAAGGTGGAATATTTCAGATAGGCAGAAGACACATTCCATATGAAGATAGTAACAATACTAGCCATTTACTAATCATCTGGTTTAAGAAACAGAACATAAAGAACACCTTTGAAGGCCTCTTCTCTGTGGCCATCGGTGGCCCTGCTTCCCCAGGCAAAACCACTTCTCTGAAGTCTTTCACCCTCTTCTACTACAGAAATAAGGTCTCTGTATAATATACTTGGCTGCATACCACAGTTGAGGAGAATTTAGAAGGAGCTGCTTGGTGGGGTGAAGGACTTTGTTGATCATATTGTTCAGAATTTCTGTATGTGATAGAGATCTGTGTGAGTTTGTTAGTTTTAAACTTCTCTACAATATTGATCTATAGGGTTGGGGATGCCACTCAGTTGGCAGAGTACTTGCCTAGCATGCAATAAAGCCCTGGGTTCAATCCCCAGCACCGCATAAACCAGGCGTGGTGGTACATGCCTGTAACAGGAGGTGGAGGCAAGAGGACCAGGTCGAGACTAGCCTCAGTTACATAACCAGCTGGAGGCTAGCCTGGACAACATAAGCCCCTGTTACAACAAGGAGTGTCTTATTGTAAGACAATAGGTCAGACTTATTGTAAGGGGTAGGTCAGACTCCCTTTATCTCTGTATTGTTACACAAATGATACCATGCTGGACATGCTATTCTGTTTCACATTTGATATTATCACTTTGGGATGCTGTGGATGCAGAGAACCCGTAGCCTCTTCTTTACCTGCACAGGACTCCAGTCTGGAGATGGGAAAGGCCGTTCTAGTTCTCACCCTTGCAGACACCGCTACAAAAGCTCCTGATCGAGGCTCCTGTGGAAGCTCATCTCCAGGCTCCATAGCCAGTAGTGGAATGGCTGAGTCACAGGCAAATTAATCTTCTCTTTATGAGATAATGCCAACCTGTTTTAAGTAGTTCAAACAATTTACACTCCCACCTGCAGGGTATGAGTTATTCTTGCTCCACATTCTTGCCAATAACTGGAGTCATCAGGCTTCTTACTTCCCCCAGTCTAGTGCTATTAATTGTGTTTTAATGAGCAAATCCCTAATTACTAGTAAGGTTGGGTCTTTGTTCATATACTAATTTGCCATTTATGCCTCTGCTTCTGAGAAATATGAATTTATGTGTTTTGCTCCATTTCTATTGCCATTTGTCTTTTTGTTGATTTATAGGACTTTTTTACACACATCTAGGAAAACAAAATAAATGCTTTATTAACTATGTGTCACAAACATCTTCTTCCTGGGTATGGTTGGTATGAATGCTCTCCTTCTCTCCTTCCTTCCTCCCTCCTTCCATCTCCCTCTTTCCCCTCCTCTTTCTCTCTCTCTCTCCCTCCATCTGTTTTGATGTCAATACATCCATTTCAAATGCTAGAAAGTTCCTTAGCCCCTTCTTTGCTTAAGAAACTGCTCACACTCTGAAATCATGTCATCCATTCACTTCCTTTCATGGCCCACTGTCACAGGGCCACAACACAACTACAAAGGAGGTTGTAGATGTAGAGTGGGGAGACCTAGACTATTTGCCAGGTTGTCAGTGTATTTATGTTGTGGTGATAAAGTACCCTGACTAAAAGCAAAGAGGAGAAAGGGCTTGTTTGCCTTACAATTCCAGGTTACAGTCCATCGTTACAGGGACGCCACACCCACAGTCAAGAGCAGAGGGAACAAACACAGATCCTGGCTTACTGCTTACCTTCAGCTTGTTTTCTCCTTTCATACTGTTCGGGACTCCCTGCTTAGGGAATGCTGCCACCCACAGCAGGCTGCATCTTCCTACATCGTCAAGGCAATTCCCCACAAACATGAGCACAGAGCAACCCGATCTGTGTAATTTTCCATTAAGACTCTTCCCAGGTGATTCTGGGTTGTCTGTGTCAAGTTGATAGTTAAAACAAACTAGCATACCAAGTCATTAACATCCTGGCCAGTTCTTTCAAGATGGTTTTTATAGTTGTCTTCATCAAGGTTTTTACATTTCATTGGATTTATTCCTAGCTTCTCATATTTTTATTACTATTGCTAATTTTAATCTCTGTTTCTTCCTGAGGTATAATTCATATGCAGCAAAATTCACCAGTTTCAAGTGTCTAGTTCCATGAGGTCTTCCAACCACCTCAAACAATTAGGATATAGAACATCTCCATGCTTCCTTCCCACCCCCTTCAATTCCTTTCTCCTACTTGATTCCCAGCAGCCTGTTATAGTCTCCCTGAAGTTTTGCTGCTTCCGAAATTTCATGTAAGTGGACTCATGGAGCACACAGTCTGTGCCTGCCTGATCCTTCATCTAGTCCAGTGCTTCTGAGCTCTGCCTGTGGGATGCCGCGCTGTACGCCCTTGTATGGCTCGGTCATGATTTGCTTATTCATTCAACCATCAATGAACAACTGGGCTGTTTCCATTTTTGGCTTTATTAAGAATAAAGCTTCTACGAATATTTGTGTTCGAGTCATATGAATGTGGATTTTTAAAATACTTAAATTGACAAACACAAATTACATGTATTTATCATACACAACATGATGCTCTGAAATATGTACTTAGTGAAATGGCTATATTGAGCTAATTAACATGTATTACTTCATATTTTTGTGGTGAGAACACTTAAAATTTATTCTTCTAGTGATTTTGAGATGAATATAAGTTTTCATTGATTATAAATACCTAGCAGCGGCTCTCCCGAGTCTTCTGATTAGTATGTTTGTAATTTTATAGGAAATTGCCAGCCTATTTTCCAAAGTGGAAGGACTCTTGCATATCCATCAGCAATTACACAAGCATCTTAGTCACTTTATATCCTTACACTTGCCATTGCAAGCTGCAGTGTCACCGTTCCAGAGGTATGGAATGGTAACTGTTTTTAGTTTGCATCTCCTCAAGTACTAAAGACACTGTGCATCTTTTTTGGTATCTACTTCCCACCCATATATGTTCTTTGGTAAAATCACTATTCAAGTTTTTACAGGGTTGTTTCTATTAGGCCTTTGATATCCTTATTATTGAATTATAACTAAAATATTCAACATATAAATACTTGATAAAATAGTTGTTTAGGGAATATTTTCTTTGAGTTTGTGGCTTATCTTTTTATTTTTCTATGTCTGCCAAAGGTCGAGCTTTTTTTTTTTTTAAACATATATATTTTTTAAATTGTTTCTTTGGTAATTTCATATCATGCACCCCAATCCCACTCATTTCCCAGTCCCTCCATATCTGCCCCTCACCCCTATAGTGTCCCCCTCAAAAGAAAATTTTTAAAAAAGTTAATTAAAAGCAAAACAAACCAAAAACTCACTTTGATCCTTTGTCTTTCCTGCCTCTCCAACACCTCTTCATTTGTCTTAGTGGCATTGGGAGCTGCAGTGTGTCACAAAGTACACCCTTCGGTCCACTGAGCTTTACTTTCAAATATTCATTGTGATGAGTTGCTGGTTTGGTTCAAGCATTCTGGCTTCTGGTACACCATCAATGCTGAACTCTCATCAAAACTACGCTCAGATATCCTTCATGAACTCCAGCAGGTCATAGATGGGGTAGATGTGTGGGCCAACTCAAAGTCCTGGATGTAGGTCTGGGTGGTAGACAATTAGGTCAGTCCAAGCCTCTAGGACTGCCCCCATCAGGCAAAGAGCAGAGCCAGCTCTCCCACACCCAGTTGTGAGAGGTAGGACCATCTCTCCTGACTGTGGGGCCAGCTCTTCTGCTGCAATGGCCAGTGAGGGGCAGGGCCAGCTCTCCCAGGACCAGTGAAGGGAGGTGCTACTCAGCACAGCCCTCGAATTTTTTGCTGATGTCCAACTTGCCAATTTTTTAAAAAAATGATGTGTTTTTTGACTAGATAACAAAATGGCAGAGTAGAAAATATCTGTAGCACAGAAAAGTTGGAAACAGATGAAATGATTTAAAAAAGCAAGACATGGAGAAAGCAAATATTAAAATGCCAGATGTAACTCTTACTGTATCAGCTGTATCAGTAAATGCATTACATGTAAATAGACTAAACACTCAAATTAAAAGTGAAAGACTTGCAGAGAGGATTAACACCCATGATCTAACTTTATACTGTCTACAAGAAATATATGTTATCTTCAAATACACCACTATGTTGAAAATAAGAGTATGAAAGATACCAGGTAAACAATGGCCAAAGGAAGACCAGAGTGTTATTCTAATATTGGAGCACACTTTTAAGACAAAATTATTGCCAAAGACAAAGGACATTTTATAAAGAGAAAAGGGTTAATCAATAAAAAAGTAACAGTTATAAGAATACATACCCCTCAAATGCATGAAGTAAATCTGAAAGAAGCAGACAAGTCAACAGTAATAACTGACAACTGGTCCTCCACTTCCAGTACTGGATAGAGCAGATACACTGGAGATTAGCATCAAAGTAGAAGGCTCAAAGCCAGCTATGGTGGCAACACCTGTATCCCAGTACCCGGGAGACAAAGGCAGGAGGGTCAAAAGTTTAAGGAGAGCCTGGACTAGGAGAGCCTGTCTTCAAGGAACCAAACAGTAAGTAGACAACCTAGACAACTTAGACCAACTGTACCCAACGGATGCCTCTGAAGGCTTCCTCCAACAGCACTGCTGTGCATATTGAACACTCTCCAAAATGGACCATGTGTTAGAACACAGGTCCTGGTAAATTTAAAAGAGATGAAATCATAAAGTATATTCTCTGATCACAAGAAAATGTCTCTCTCTCTCTCTCTCCTTCTCTCTCTCTCTCTCTCTCTCTCTCTCTCTCTCTCTCTCTCTCGCTATTTTATTTGTACTAAAATGTTATTTGTATGTTAATAAATAAAGTTGCCTGGGGGTCAGAGCTATTAGCAAGCCATAGGAAAGCAGGGCGGTGGTGGCGTACGCTTGTAATCCCAGCACTTGGTAGGCAGAGCTAGGTTAAGTCTCTGTGTGTTCAGGGATACAGCCAGCATTGGATACACACACCTTTAATCTTAATACCAACCACAGAAGACCTGAATGTCTGTACAGACAGGCAGTGACGAGGCAGTCATGTGGCTGGGTTTACAACCAATGAGAAGGCAGAACAGAAAGTCTATATAAAGACTTTAACACAGGAAGTAGCTCTCTTTCAGAGAGGTAGGACCACCGCAGGAGGAAGGGTAAGGTTTTTGCTCCTAGCTCTGACCTCTTGGCTTTCTTCTTTGCATTGGTTCTGTGTTTCT
>CABHPQ010170810.1:22261-33798 GCA_902168405.1 Peromyscus aztecus
CACACACACACACACACACACACACACACACACACACAGGCAGACACCCTGCCGAACACGGTGTAAAAGCAACGGTAAGAGAGAAAGGTTTCCCTCTCCCTTCCTTAGAATTATCCTTTACTCTCTTTAGAAAAATCACTTAAAAACATTTCTGTTCTAATTTATCTAGTTACCTGATTTTTTTGTTTTTGTTTTCTTTTCAGATCTGGTCCAAACAGTACTGAAATAAACTGTTCCTTTCTTGGGTGGATTTGCACCATTCTGTTAACCTCTTCCATGACTCCCCAGGCCTCCAGTCAGGGCTGGAAAAGCCATCCTTCACCAGATCATTGCTCGGGTCTCAGCATTTTCCATGCTGGGTGGCGGTTTCTGTTGTGAAGTATCTGTGCTCTCCTCTAGGCTGGAAATAATTCAGCAACAGACTGTCCACCTCATGAAGCATCCTCAGTGTGCTCGGCGGCACCGTAGGCTGAAGGAGTATCTGGAAACAGTGTATAATCCCTAGTTTTGGGTGAGAAAAACCTGTTCTGACTGGCCCAAAATACTCCTTTCTTCATATCCCATGCCCACTCCATGTTCTCCTTGGCTTCAGCTCCAGCCAGTTTTCCTTCTGTGTTAGTCTAGAATGTTCACAAGCAGTTTCTTCTACCCACCATCTTCCAGGTAATTCCGTCTATGGGAGCCTGCTCTATCTTTTTGCCTTCAAGAATCCCAGCTCTCCTTTCCTCTTTCAGAAAGCTAGACATTACTAAGATTTCTCAGCAAGACCTGTGTGTGTCTGTGTGTGCACTGTTGTGAGTGCGGGAACATGGAGGCTGGAGAGCTTCAGGCCTCAGTTCTCACCTTCCACCTTCTTAGACAGGGTCTCTTTGTTGTTTGCTTCTGTGTATGCCGGGCTAGCTGCACCTTGAGTTTTCAGGGAATCCCTTGTCTCTCTCTGTCTGTCTCTCTCTCTCTCTCTCATATCTACCTATCTCTGTCTGTCTCTATCTCATAGAAGTACTGCAATTACAAATATGTGCTACCCTGCCTAGCTTTATGTGGGTTCTGGGGATTTGAACTTGGGTCCCCATGCTTATACCGCAAGTACTTTACTCACAGAGCCATCTCCTCACCCCAAGACCTGTTTTTGAGATTATGAAAGGTATTCACTTTATCCTTAACTTACTAGGCTGGCCCCCACCCAACCTGCAACCTCTGATTTGCCACATGTATCTTGGCTGGGTCGTCTTATGTCCTTGAGTATTTCAGAAACGCTCCATGGGTGGATAACACCAGCTTACTCTCTCCAACGGAGGTGCCCAGCCAGATCTGTGCACCTGCCTCAGCCTCTGCACTGGCCTGCTTGAGCTCCAGCAACAGGAGTCTGAGCATAGGCCTGACACGGGATGCTTAGGAGTTGCCCTCTTTCAGGCATCCACGTGACGTGGGCAGCTCTGCAGCACCTCTACCTGCCTGTCTCCCGCGTTTAGGTTCTCTTCTGCCACCTCAGACTCAGCACAGGCATGCTTCTTCTGCAAAGCCTTCCAAGGATGTGCTCCCTTGCAGTAAGAGCTTGAGCTTTGTCAAGTCCCCTCAGCACTGGGTCATGATGCATTAGCTCTGACTTAGGTCTTATCCTTCTCACAGGGGAAACTCATTTAGTTTAAACCTACAGTATAGTAGGCCCCAAGGTGGAGAATCCAAACAGTCTTTCCTTAAGGTCATTATATATTGGAAGAAACAAACAAAAAAAAAGATCGGGGGCTAGTTAAAGATGAACATCCATCTACCGACAGAGAGAGCCAGTGGTGAGGTAGGGGGCAGGGGGGCGGGGGGAGAAAGAAGAAACAGTGCAGAGGCCACACACAAGGTTTATTATGCATAGGCAGTCTTGCTCTGTTGCCAGGCCAAGTAGGAAAAGGGATGGGAAGAGGACCAGATGGGCCACACCTCACTGTTCTGCAGGCGACTACAGGATGTTAAGCAAGGGAGACAGAACAGGGTTAGAAAAGATACTGGCCTGCTGTAGAGGGTCATCACCAGATTGCTTAACAGACAAGGAAGTGTCACTCTGGGGGACATTTGGGAGGTAGGGTTGACAGAACTGACTGAGCAATGAGCTGAAGTGTGGTGTAGAGAGCTTAAAGTGGTTTCCACATTCCATCTGCGAGAGGGCAGAGGTGTTCAGAGGGTGCAAGCACCTAGCAACCAGGTGACAGGAGCTCTGCTCCAGGGCCCCGAGAATCTGTGCAGTGGTCCAGGACCTTTGAGGACCTGGACACTGTTGGCTAGGGTCTAACTATTTTGACCACAGGTTTTGAGCCTCCCCTTGATACCATGGATTTCTTAGCTTCACTCTGAAATTCTTGCTTCCAGAGAGCCCATTCCATTTATGGGTCACCCACACCATGCCAAGCTCTTTGATGCTCGACCCCTTGCTGTCTAGAGGCTCTAACCTCAGTTTGGGCGGTGCCTTGTGCCCAGAGCATGGTCACTTAAGACTTGGGAGTTGGAAGAGACCTACTTCATACAAGGTCAAACAGCATTAGGGTATACCATAGATCCTTTCACTTGAAGACGTTCTTCCAGATGCCTCAAGCCATTTTCTCTTGATTTCCCCTTTGGAGCACCATCCCCAATCTTCTTAATGGCATAGCTTTCCAGGCCCATCCCACCCGTAATTAAGAAAATTTCAAGTTATCCTTCCTCTAAAATGGAGCAACTACTCAGCAATAAATCTTTCATTTCCCAAATGAAAGTTGGGTAAACGATACCTTAACATGAACACCATCCACTGGGCTTAAGATTTTTTTAAATTTATGTGCATTGGTGTTTTGCCTGCATGTCTATCTGTATGGGGGTTGTGGGTACCCTGGAACTGGAGTTACAGACAGCTGTGAGCTTCCATATGGGTGCTGGGATTTGAATCTGGGTCCTCTTTACTGTGCTCTTAGCTGCTGAGCCATCTCTCCAGCCCCTAGTGATAGATTTAAATGGCATTTCATTCCAGTATCATATAGCACAAAGGGTTTAAAGTATTATTTTAGGTCCTCGTTGATTTCTAACTGTCAACTGGACACGGCCCCGAGTCATCCGAGATGAAAGCTTCTAGGAGGAACTGCCTAGATCAGATTGGCCAGTGGGCAGTCCATGGGGGACTGTCGTATTGATATAGGAAGGCCCAGCTAACTGTGGGTTGGCACCGTCCCTCAGCAGGTGATCCTGAACTGTATACAGAACTAGCTGAGTCTAGTCTGGCTGGTGAGGCAGCCAGCAAGCAGCATCTTCCATGTTTCTTTCCTTCTTTGGAGGTGAAGTGAGTTCCTTGCTTGAAGATAACGCTGTGAAATAGCAAGCAGGCCTGCTTAGACTTCTCTTGTGATGGACTGTGACTAGGAATTGTAAGCCCAATAAACCCTTCCCTCCCCTAAGTTGCTTTTGGTCAGCGTTTTTATTATAGCAGCAGAATGAAACCAGAGCATCTCCCTTCAATTAATATCTCATACTTCTTCCCCCAGTACCCCAGTATTTCTTTTCACCAAGGTGACAAATACGGCACTTCTTGTTGGGATCTTTTGTGTAGTCAGGGGTGGCTCTTCTTGGTTCACAGCTTGTCTACATGGCCATAGCCAACCATTTGGTGGCTTATTTGATACTCTCTAGTCTTTCCAGATGGTGCTTCCTATCCCTGGCAGGAAGGTTGCCAAAACTGTGAGTAGATGACTGACGGGGATCAGGGAAGTCCTTCCTTCTTTCTTTTTTTTGCAGAGCCTTGTCCATGCTGTTCAACTTGGAGCCAGTCTTGTGATCTTGTAAGCAACCTCACTTTACTTCTCAGAACAAAGTTAGTTGTTGTGACACCAGCATTATTTCTTAGGACTCTTCAAGGTAGACAGCTTATCTTTCAAGGGCACTCCAGGACTCCAAAGGGGCCACAGTGCTCAAGTGGGAGGTTCCAGGTACCACAACACTAAGGACAGACTGTGGTCCCTGCGGGGCTTTGGGAGAAACCTTTCAGCAGGCCCCAGACCTTAACTTTAGAGCTGTTTGTCCACTCATCCAAGAGACAGGCATCTGCTGTTGTCAGAGGCTGAATCTAGCCTGAGGCAGTCAGAAGGCAGTGAGAAATTCTTGTCTGTATTGAGACCACATGCCTGCAGAAAGACTCACAGAGTCATCACTGGAAAATGTGCCAAGAGTGCCATCTAGGGATGCAGAGGGGATAGCTCAGGTGATGGATGTGTCTGGAAAGGATGCTTGTGGAGGAGGCATGCAATCTCACAAGCAGCTTTCTCATGCCGGCATAGCAGTGCATCTGGTACCTGCTTGACTGTCTGGACCAGAGGTGAGGGCATACAAGCATTCTTGGAACTCTGGGGGCTCAGACTTTATCCTGAGCCAGTCCAGCACCACTAATGGGGGTAGTGGGCACTATCTAGGTTTCCAAGTACAGGCTGGTAGCAGAGCAGATGGACACAGGGGCGGAGGGACACTTTATCTAGCCCTTGCTCTGCTGCAAGCTAACAGATGGCAGGGGGCCTGTGGCTGCTGAGGCCATCACTATTCCAGGCCTGGAACACTGAGGAATCTTATACAGGGAATGCAGCCCCTCCAGCATAGGAAAAGCAGCTCAGCCGGTGCTGTATACCTCAGGGTGGCTTGGCTGCCATTTGTCATTCCTCAGGCTTCCTAGTCCCTCAGGGCAGCAACAGTGGGAAGGTGACAGGAACAAGACACATCTTTGGGGCTGGCAGTCAGACACTTCTTGGATCACTTGCTACCCCTCCCCAGATCGCCGTTCCAACTCCTGTCTTTATAGCAGTGAGAACCACAGGGAAGTTACTGGAGGCTAGGAACAGGAGCCCCCAAAGTAGTTTTAAGGGAAAGAACTTTTTGACCAGACCACAGTTTGATTGGATTAAAAAAGTGTATTGGATTTCCAATACTAAATAAAAACATGAAATTGTTTTTAAAAAGCCATAGAGTTTTACAGCATCAACTACAGAAAAAGCCAAACGAGTGTGTACAGAACCAAGTCCCAGCAGTCCTCCGGGCCCCTCGAGCAGACAGAAGTCCACAGACACGTTTGTTCCACACCCTCCCGAAGGAAGCTGCTGAGCCACAGATCAACTATGACACAAGACACACAATGGTTTAGTTTCCAGAATCACGGAAAATATAAGACACGTATTAAATTGTGAAATGGTGTAATACAGAATAGCTTTGCATTTTCTGAATTTAAAAAAATCCCCCAACTTTTAAGTTATTTTTTTAAAAAATATGTCCCTCCCCCACCCCACTGCAATTCTGTGGCAGTATCCAGGTACCAAGGCCCTGAGGTAACAGAAGTGTCGGGGTTAATGGGAAGGAATGCCCTAAACCTCTAACATGTTCTGTGGGCAAAGGTTAGACAGTTTCTGAGGACTCTAGCCTCCAGGTGGCCAGAACGCTCTGGCTGCTTTCTGTAGACAGCCAAAGCACACTGATGTCCCGGAACCCTTCCTGGTGTCCTCCTGTGACAGCTAGAAAAGCAGCAGGGGTTAGGTCATTGCACCCCCTCCCCAAATTATACAAAGAGTTCACCTTGTTGAAAAGTAAAAAGGGTAAAATAACCCATGCTCAAAGGGCAGGTAGGCTAGGGTAGCCACTGGTGGTCTGAGTAATCTCACTGGCTATAAAACCCAAGCCTGATTTACTTTCTATACTGTCTTCCAGGGATTTGTTGGGGAAGATGCCTGAGGGTTAGTCTTATACTTTTCATTATATATTAACATTAAAAAAAACAAAAACAAATAGACACCCCAGCTTTTTACTTCTTTTTAAAAAAAAAAAGACAACTCTGCAAAGCAAAGGCTTCTGTGTGTGGCTGAGCCCTCAGCACACCTAGAATCCTCCACTGCCTCATTCTAACTGGGGTTTGGCTGAGTTGCTGGGATAGGGGAGGCAACTGCTTCCACTGACCCTCTCTCCACTATCTCTGATCCTTGCAGAATTATGTTCAGAAACATGTGGGGAAGCCTCACGGGCACCACACCATCGGCCTCATCCTGGTTGATGCTTTTTAGGAGAGCCTCTGCAGTGCAGAAATGAGAGCTGCCCGGCTGAGGACTGGCACCAGAGAAGCAGGAGTCCTATTTGGAAGAGAAAACCAAGTTCCTTCCTTAGCTTCTGACTTTCCAAAGAGAACCAATGACAGCAGCACAAGGGTCTCCACCCTGTGCTTTCACCTTCTCAGAGCAGCCAGGTGCTCACTCTATTTGGCATCACTCAAGCAATGCAAAACATCCCTGGGGGTCTCAGTGTGGACACTCCAAAAAGGACATGACCAAGACACCAGGGCAGCTAAATCATCAAAATCATCTACTGTACAAGAACCGATCCAAACAAACTCCAGTTGCTGTGTAGTGACACTGAGAGGGACATGCCAGGAAAGGACACTAAGGATGCTGCTTCCATTCTCTGCAGGCTTCTGGAACACAGTACAATGACAGAACATTCACAGGACCTCAGCAGCCCCTCCACTTCCTAGTCCCAATACCCAACCCCACCCCAATACTGAATCTGCACAGAAAGCAACGAACAAGTCTTTTCAATGTTACATTTCATTCAAATAGATCTGTAATCTCACAGTGATGAGAGGAGAAAGTCAGGCTTTTAATAATTACAATAAAAAAATAATAAAAAAGCTTACAAACAGCAATGCAATGTCCCCACCCCCCTCAAAGTGATGGATTAACAGCTGGCAGAGGATGCAATGTCTCAGAATTAAAAAAATAAAAACAACCCCCCAAACAAGCCAACCCCTGTCAATGGTGTCAAACAACCACACTGTCAATGACTTTCCGTAAGTAAGCGGAACCAGCAGTCAAATGTCAACTGCTTGTGGAGAACATCATGGACTCCTTGGCTTCTGATAGTGTTTTCTTGAAGGTAAAATAAAACAGGACACCACATTGTACATAAATGCCATTGTCTACACTCCATAAACGTGATGCAGTTGCAGCACGAAGACACAGCCACTGACCACAAGGTGAAAGGCAGGTTGCACTTCTTGCCTCTTCCCTGGACACAAAATTTTGGCCCATGGTGCCCAGTCCCGCAGACTATCAGCAGGCAAAGGGAAGCTGCCTCAACAAAAGCATCATCCAGGCTGACCAGGAGAAGGCAGGTGGCTGTGCCTGGAGCCAGCCCCATGTGGAGGCACTGGCTGGTCTGCTGGCTCCTGTTCTCAAGTGCTGTCCTCTCGTACTCTGTACAATTCCTTGTTTTCAAGGTTAAGTTCCAAGACTTCTAGACTCAGGTTTGGAGTCATGTCCAGGTGAAGGTCATCAAGCTGTTGTGATGGCATTTAGGTCCTTCATTAGTCCTTCCAGGTGGGCCATCTCTTTGGTCAGCTCATCTGGTTCATAGCTCTACAGAAGGGAGAACACCATTACTGGGAATGATCTGAAGAGCTGTCGTGAAAGGACAGCCCAGAGTACTAAGTGGCCCTGCCAAAACTGCCCTGGGAAGCTGGCCTACTGAAACCAGGCTGGCTCAGAAGTCAGAAGCAGCAGGATATACTCAAGGCCATTAAGCAAGGCAGCATTTCTTGACAATTCACAGTGCCTTTCTCCCCACATACACACACTCGTCAACCCACAATGACTTAACAAGGCAGAGGCATTATTGCTTTTCTCTTCTAGATTTCTGCCAGACCAATACAGTTTGGGTGCCCTGCATCTCTGGGCTTAAGTATTCTCTTTAGAGAACCCCATATCTAGAAATGCAGATGTGTTTATTGGGATTTGAAAACAATCTTAGGTACTTCCTCTCCCAGCATTCTTCTCAGTAAAGGCACAGAGTGGAGCTCAAGGGTGAAAGAACATGTGTGGTTCACAACAAGAAGGGACCAAGCAGAACAGAACTGAAAGATGTGTATGACCAACTGTAATGGGATGGTAAGGTACTCTAAGACCTATCAGCATAGGTATGAAATCAAACCAAACTCACAGTGCATTCCCACAGATGTAGAGATGCTCTAAGGATACCTGCTCAATGAGTGATTAAATTTGCTTTACACCTATCGGTGGCAAAGACCCGAGTCCACAAAAAAGTACAGTCAGCCAATAGCATGCAAGCAGTCTCCTTGGGACATCCTGGCAAAGCTGAGGGCCCCATGAACTTACACTCTCGGAGTCTTCCAGCATCCTGGTGGTCTCCTGTACTTCAGGGGCACTGGGAACAACCACTGGCATAGGAGGCCGGCTCCTTCCTAAAGTCCCGATGGAGGCTGTTTTTACTGAGTGAATGTGATGGTTCAGAGCTGAGGGGTAAAGGGCATGATCAGGTTGTGGCTAAGGTTGCACCCCCTAGACCTCAGAAGTCTACCAGAAGTCTGAACGCTGTTTTGATGTGAAGGACATATACCAGCACAGACAGGGATCCTGCTCTGAAAAGTTACTGGAGCACGATCGAAGGAAGAAGGCAACAGGGCATCCAGGAGGCCAGAGAAAACATCCCACTGCCTTAGAAAACTAACATCCTCACCCAGTGGTTTTCAAAGTCTGGCAACCCACAGACTCTTCACAGAATGCCTGGGAGTCAAAGCCATTCTTTATGCCACTCAGGGTAACATTTGCTTTTTTACTGTTTTGTATTTTTTTTTAAGGGTACACAGCAACACGGGCTTAACTGTTAGAGCCTTAGAAATGAAGGCAGCAGCAATAAACTGTGAACTCATCCAGGGGCATACTCTTATATTTAAAAAGCCAGCTTATTAGCCTCAATGAAGCAGTAAAAATTATTTGTTTTTATTAAATCTTAACTCTCAACTACATGCCTTTTAAATGATGTGTGTAACCAAAAGCAAATGTTTCTGCTGTACACCACATATGGTACCATCTTCAAGAAGGGCACCATGACAGATTGACTGCGAGTTGAAGTTCTATCATGTAACAACAAAACTTTTAATTCAATGACTGACAAATGGGTCATTCAGGTATTTCCTAGAAATGGAAAGAAGTGAGCTATGAACTTAAGGAAAATGATGGATACTGCCAATGTTAAAAGTTTTTAGTGAAAATTACCATTTTGAAAACTTGTTTCTATCATCTGATTGGGAAAGCTTCTTACATACAACCAATGTGTGAATATTTGGAGGATTTTCTGAAGTACCTTCCAAATGTCCAATGTGTTGTTTTAGCATTATACATCCAAAGTGCAAGCTAGATCAACGCAAACCAGGAATGGAGTGTGGAGCCCACGGGTAGATACAGACTGCACACTATAAACCAACCTTCAAGGAACTATAGCTTATTGAGTTTCCCACTGTATCAGAAAATACCCAGACTGGGTTTGGTGGCCTGTGTCTGAAATCCTGACACTGAGACAGGAGGATTAAGAATTTTAAACCAGTCTGAGCAATACAGAAGCCCTTCTTTTCAAAAAAGAATGTCCATAAGTATCAGAAAGATTACAAAAGTACATTGCTGGTTGCCAACTACGTATCTGGGAGGGCAGATTTTTAACAACAACGCATTCCAGCAGACTGGATGCAGGAGCAGACATGAGAATCCAGCTGCCTTCCGTCAAATCAGACACTAACAATCTTAGAGAAACTGTAAGAAAATGACATTGGTTTCCCCCAAATGTGCGATTTATCTTTTAAATGACTTAAATACTGAAAAATGTCTTCTTTTTTAATTCCCAATGCTAAATACTGGCATGCTCCATATGCAGAAAAGGGTCTTTTGTGTTCTCTGTAGCTTTTAAGATGAAGAGGCTTTGAGACTAAAGAATTTGAGAACCACAGACTTATTCAGAAACACACCGTAATGAGCAATGGCCAGTCTGCTCCTGAGCTATGAGGAATGGCAAATGAGCGCTCCCTATCTTGAGACTGCTGGTTTTGAGCCCTGACCTCCCTAGCCCTTCTTTAGCCTATAGCATCTTTTAGAATAAGATGACTTCAGGGGCCTAGACAGACCAGCTCTGTTGCCCAAACCTATGTCCCTGGATTTTAACACCAAGGATTCTACATGGAAAACAGTTCACAAGTTCAGCTCTTGCTCACCAAAACAGTATGCTGTGGCTTGTACACATTCCCCCAAAAAGGGGGCAATGACACACAGCTTCTCTTAAGTTGCTAGGAAAACCTTGGAGGGTATTTGCTTTGTTCTTCTTAAAAAATGCCATGTGGAGAGACTTCTATCCCAAGCCTGGGCCGAAGGGTCCCTTCCACAGTGCTGCTGCTCTCCTCACTCACCTTGCTGCGACAGTAATGGTGTGCTTGGCAGTGCAGGGTCATAGACAGGCGGTCCCGGGGCTGGGATTGCTGGCACAGCAAAGCTCTTCAGTGGGTGAGAAGGGCGAACGTGGGCTGTGGGAAGGCTTTGGCCTGAGTCTTCCTCTTGGGAGCTGGCCAAGTAAGAGGAGCTGGTAGCACCTTCAGGATCCTGATGATCAGTGCAGCAAGTCTGAGATGAGGAGGCCGGCATGGTGTCCGTGCTGGGGGTATTTCGAACAGACTCTACAGCAGGAAAGCATAAATGTTAATATTTCTTTACTATTAAATACACATTTTTGGCACTTCCAAGGATTCCCTAAACCTGTTCAACAAGCACTTAAAGAAACTAGTGCTAGTCCAAAGACAGACACATGGATCAGGACTACTGACAAGGCTAGGAATGATGGATTAATCTAAGAATTCTAAAACAATCTTGTTCCAACCAGCTGTTTTGGTTTTTTTTTTTTTTTACTTACATATTTAGGTAGTTCTAAGTTTGTAGATTTAAAGTACTTACTATGGAGTTCATGTGAAGGCTCCTAAGACTACTATATACAAATTTTCAAATTTCATTCACTGATTGATAGTTTTAGAAACTAGCCTTTCATGGATAACCATGTCTAGTAATAAAGGCTGGATCATACCCAGCAGGAAGTGACTATACCAGAAAGGGTTTGGTGGTATCTGCAGGTGAGGCCAATGCTCAGGTACTGCATGGCCATCACCAATGTGAATGGCTTTGGCACACAATAAAGCTTCACAGTAGCCTAGAGGTCTGCATACAGCTGGAGATTTTGTCAAATGAATGGTATGTTTAGCCAAAGGAATAAGGGAGGGTGAGCCTGGAGAAGGGGATACTCAGGAAGAACAAGGGAATAATCTCAGAAGGTACAAAGAGGGAGAAGTGTCCTGAAGGCAGCAGAGTAGGGCAGGAAAAGCACCAGCTCTGGAGTCAGCCAGTCCTACACTCTACTTTGGGAATACTAGATGAGTGAATTTGACAACGTCACTGAATTGCTGAGTCTCAGTTTCTTCCTCTATAAAACATGGAGACAAATACATAAATCACTAAGTATTAAATGAGATGTATAAAAAGAGCTGAAACATAGTGCCTGAACAACAGAGAGGATCTTTTTGTAGACCACTGAGTGCTTATTCTACACTAAGTACTTTATATTTATTCCTCAGAGTAACTTGAGAGGTACTGGGAGGGTAAATAAGCAGGTTACCCTCAGATAGGCCCAAGAGAGCAGAGTTTGAATCCCTGTTCTGACTCCCAGGCTCAGGT
>CABHPQ010170810.1:33898-47884 GCA_902168405.1 Peromyscus aztecus
CACCTGCAGCAATCTAACCAACTCCCTTGCCTTTGTGAACAAGCAGTCTATCTGTTTCCTTGGGCTCTCAGGAGACACGACAGACCACCTCTTTATCTTAAAAGATTTTGGGTCCCAGAGATGAGGATGAATGCACATGTGCTGCCTCCCGCCCTACCCTATGTGGGCTGTAACAATCTCGCCAGGGTTAGACACTTCTCATCCTCTGAAGGCTGTGCTAAGGATGCCACTTCTCAGCCTGCTCCAGCCATCCTCACTGTGGCTGGGGAGCTGCTGGTCACCATCTGTGACCTAGGCCCAGGCAGAAGCTGGTCAGGAAGGAAAATAAGAGGCTGTGAGAGAGAATGGGTCTAAGTCTCGACTGTATCACCAGGTAACAGACAAGATGATAGGTAGGTTAGCTCTGTGTACAAAGGCCCAACTGCCTCAATTATCTTTAACAAAGAGATGGCAGGAAGATGAGAAGGGAAAGCTCAGTTACTTGTATGAGTCAAAGCCCCTAGCTACTGCCACAGACTAGGGTTGCCATGTATACTCCAGAGGGCACCAGAACACTGCTTTCTCTAAGGAGGATGCTCCTTGACACTGTATAGTATTATTTGGACCTTCTAAGACACTAAGCTCTAACTAAAATACTAGGCTCAGTAAAATTTCTGCTTTGGTGAGGAGTCTATTCTTTACCTTTCAGAGTTGTTTAAAACACACAAAGTTCACAACAGTCAAACAGAAAGTGCTCTCTTCATGGCAAGCAGTGGCAAATGTCTCCAGAGCAGGGACTATTTGGCCAGGCTCTAGTTCTGCTCAAGTTTCAAACCCAAGACTATGAAAATAGCAGTTTAAGCTCTACTGACATAAAGTCTTGGGGAACTCTAAGCAGGAGAACTTGATCACATCTGGATACTGTCTAATGAATCTATCACTTTTTCCTCCCAGGTCACTGTCTGTCTCAGCATATATAGAAGAGAACTTTACCAACAAGAGTAGAGTACTTGGACGAGAGCTCGGTGAGAACTTTCAGTCTTCTCTATAACTCCCAGGCACTTCCAGTCCAGGACAAAGGAGAAGAAGGATAACCAGGCCAGGAGAGCTAGCCATACACTCATGCAGTTCCTTATGTGAGGATTGTGTGAGGTCAGATTCCTTAGCCTTCAAAATGGTAAGTGCGGCTGGGCACAAAACTATCTTCCTCAGAGCAGGGTTGGTTTGAAAAGTTGACTCTGGCACTTACTGTTCAATGACATTGTGTCTGCAAGACAGACTTTGGTTCCCATGCAGCTAGCTAGAATAATTATATAGTTCTAATGTAGATCTGAAATCCAAATTTAGGCATGGGTTCAAGCATCATCCAAACCCAGTGTGCAGCACTGAGGGCTATTAGCCAGTCCTGTGCACAGCCCTGAAAGCTCTGACCTTCATTTGCTATTCTGTGCCTATTAATAATGACTGATCAAAATTTGAGGACTAGGAGATGCTAGCAGTGGTGACTCAAACTTCTAAATACTGAGTTTTGAGGCTCTTTAAAAAATGGAGCTCACTAGAATTTTCCTCATTTCTCAGAACCGCCAACATTTGGCTTTTACCAGTAATAACTACTAATAGACAAATTTCAGATTACGAAAAATCGTAAGATGTTACTAGGATTTGCAGCTTAAAACTACAAATTAATTTGTAGTCAATGAGCAGCGCCAGTCTATATTCTTTTTGCTGTCTCCTCCTCATTTTCATTCTTTCTTCCTTAAAACTGTCTCATGAAGTTGTGTCTTCAGATTTCCAAATGAGGACATGTTTGTCCAGCAAAGCATTTAAAACACAGAAGACTGTCATTCCACTTTCTTATATTTTAGAGATATGTGCCCCCCCCCAATTTTCAGTCTACTGGGCAACCTAAGGTGGCTCTGCTGCCTTCTGGATGTTGTCCTTACTTTGGTTCCTAGGGCAGTAACCTGCACCTAAAGACTGTCCTACAGAGTCCCTAACATTAGAGTGACTGAGACTAAGGCAACCACTGGTTTCTAAAAGCCACTCTGAATACACTTCCCTTTCAAATTGTAGAATTAGTTAAAAAAAATGAAGTTGCAAAAAGGGACAAAGTTAAGGTGGAAGGCTTGTTGGAAGAAGAGAAGCTTATGCAATTCAAGTTACCTCTGCTTTTTACTAAGATGACACCTTGCACTGAGTACTTAGGGAGAAAAATACAGTTGACTTTACAGAAACAAATCTGAAACCATCACAGAAATGTTATGATAAACAAGTAACACTGAAAATTTCTATATAGGGCAAGTCCTTCCCCATTTCCACTTGCCAACTCCTGGAATGCTTGCAACATCTGGCTTGATCCTCATCTCTCACCTGTGGAATTGGCCCTGTCTGAAAGGGACATGGATGTGCCAATGGGCCATGGGCTGCTTGGGTGGTAGAGATGACTGCGGGCTGGAGAAGCGAGGCTGCTGGAGTGGAAATGATGGTGAGGGTTATCGAGGGAATGGATGGGATGGGCACTAATCACAGCTGTGAATGAACACAAGACAGAGAGATGCTTAACATGCTTGCACAGACACATACAAAAGTCACCCTTTCCCACCTCCCATTTAACCGAATCTTTACTTTGGCTTTCTGGTGACAGGTGGCTGGACAATCAGCCATCAATTTTATATTTGACTTAACAAATGAACACTTCTAGGCATATTCTATATCTGTACATAATAAGACAGTTGGGATATATTCTGTTAACAGTGGTAATTTTTTGGGGAACAGGGGTCAGGATTAAGGGAGTATTTTTTTCTTTGCCTTATCTGCATTTCTGAATTCTTCTATTATAAACATGAATCACACGACTATTACAATATCTATTTGAGTATGTCATAAAATATAAGCCCACAAGCAAATAATGTTTTTATTATTTTTTTCTGTCCTGCTAAAATAACATTAGTACCTAACTCCTTTGAGCATATTCTCAATTCACTCTTGATTAATGGGTATTAATAAATAAATAGATCTTTAATCAACTTTAATATTTTAAAAGGAATATAAATAAAAATTTTAACCATCATACCTCTATCTAGTAATAAAAGTATGAATTATAATTGTACAGCACCATTTATTACTACATTCAGCCTGGGGGCTCAGCTACACCCATTAGCATTTTAAGTTATAAATGGATATTCCTAGTTTCTTTTTTCTTTCTCTAAGGATTCAAGTTAAGTAAAGACTAGAAAGTTCTGTATGAATTCCACATGTAACTTCCTATGAAGCCTCTTTAATGAAGCTTCCTGATTAACCTGAGATATAAACAGGAAAAAACAATACACTTAGCACCAGGAAATACAACTTTCTTAGGTATTCCTTAGAGCAGCTGGAGACCGTTTATGATCAAGATAACTAGCTGTACACTGCCCAAACAGGCAGACATGTAGGTAGGGTGGACAAGAAACAGAGGGATTCCCCCGTCCCCTTTCCTAAGCAAGGTTTTCCTAATAGACTGAATGAGCTCTTCGGAGCCCATTAAAACATCTTCTGTTATGTGGGATCTCTACAGATCTTTGTGGGGCTATCACCTTGGAAAGAAACCCCAGACCATGAACTAGATGCATTTCTTCTCCAGTGGCTCTAGCAGGTTCATGGGAATAAATTATAATCAGAAAAGTTGGCCAAGAAGGGTGATCATTAGTCTTAGATCAAGATCTCCCCTGGGGCAAGAGAAGTAGTTTTCAAAGTGAGATGCATCAGAATCAACATTTTCCAAAATTCAGGCTAGGGTGAAGGAGTAAAATCAAGCTTGACTTAAGAAATGCAATTTGAAAGCATTCTAGGAACAGATGGTGAAAGAAAACCAGAATGGATTTTGTTTTCTCTTAAAAGCTATTTTAAGTGTTTGCAAATACATAAATGAAAAAGTGAATGTGTTGATTTAGAATGAAGTTAGTTGAATCAGAACTTGATGGGTCTGTGTAGGGTGTGGATCTGATCTCATCCCGATGCCAGCAAGCCCATCTAGCTCTGCTCAGCCTTTTCAGACTTAGGTATGTGGATGCCAGGTGCATGGCTGCCAGGTGGGTTTCAAAAGGCTCTCCCAAAGCCCCACCTGTACCCAGCACCTGACTGTAGATCCTTGAGTGAAAGATTCCAACAATTACCTAATTGTTCGGACATAAATTACATAATACTGTGCAGTCATACATATTCCTTCCTCACCGAACCAAACCAACCAATCACCCAAAACAAGCAAACAGAGAGAAAACGATTGCAAATGGAATTGTACCTTTTTTCTTTAACATATTTAATATATCTAGTAAGAGTTCAATTTCCTGAGCTTTAGAAATAAGCCAGTTCAGGCAGAAACTGAGATCTTAGAACACTCAAATTACTATCTTCTTATAAGTAAAAAATAAAAACAAGGGAAATAGATTAATTTGTTCTTTTTTGTGTTTTTAAAACTGGGGGTACCCACATAGGGAACCTATTAAAATAGAGAAACTATGTTTTTTTCCCTGTATGCTTCCAAGTGTAAGTCATTCCTTCTGTTACGGACAATGAACTTAAGTTATTTAGTGTAAAAAGTGCTTACTGATGAAACAGAGCCTTATTCTTTCAGAACTGATACCTTTACAATCTAGTGTCTTTTCTGACTGTATACTGCGAGGCATGTGTGAGTGGGGGTAGACAGACAGGCCTGCTTGGAGGTTCCATCAGAAGTGTGGATGAGAGCTTTTCCAAGTAGAGAATTCCACGGCACCAGTGCCTGTGTAGACACTCAGAGCTATTTAATCTCATCATTTGTTGGCAGAAATGTGGCTAAGCACTCTCTTAACTGTAAGACCCACATTGCCAGCTAATCTGAAAGGCCTTTCCATCTTGAACCAGAGGCAAGGGAAAGGATACGTAGACTGAAAATGATGACTTATCTCATTATCTTTCCCTGATTTGGAGACAGGGTCTGGCTCACAGCCCAGGCTGCCCTTGAATTCAATTCTGGCTCAGCCCCGCAAGTGCCAGGGTCACAGGTATTTACCACCATGCTTGGCACTTTCTGATTTTTCAAAAAGATTAATTTTATTATTTTAAGTTATATGTGTTTCTGTATGTTGGTTTGTGCACATGAGTGCAATGTTCATGGAGGCTAGAGGTGAAAGATCCCCCTGAAGTTGGAATTATAGGTGGTTGTGAGCTACCTGATATGGAGTGCTGGGACCCGAACTTGGGTCCTCTGCTCTAACTACTAAGCTGTCTCTTCAGCATATTCCTCTCTTTTGATTCTCAATAGTAACATTTAACTTATTTTTAATTTCAATTGTTATGAAAGGAGTTCTAACAACATATACGCTTAACAAAATGAAGCATGGGTCAACAGCGTGAAAATATTTTAAAAACTCCATGCTGCAATTTTGAAACAACTTTATAAAGTCCACTAAATAAAAAAGTTAGCCGGGCGGTGGTGGCACACGCCTTTAATCCCAGCACTCGGGAGGCAGAGCCAGGTGGATCTCTGTGGGTTCGAGGCCAGCCTGGGCTACCAAGTGAGTCCCAGGAAAGGCGCAAAGCTACACAGAGAAACCCTGTCTCGAAAAACCAAAAAAAAAAAAAAAAAGTTAACCCCCCCAGATGCTTATCAATACTGATTATGTGCAGGAGGCCTAAAGCACATGCATGACTTTTGGAAAAGCCCAGCTGCAGTCTCAAGAGATGCATTCCTGTCTCTCCTGTGGACATGCCTGTGCTTTTAGGGACAGCAGACACTTTCCTACTCCTGGGAGAGTACAGAAATTATTATTTTTTAAAATGATTTTGTGTGTGTGCATGTATACACATGCTACAGAGTGTTATGTGCTACCACACAGCTGTAGAGGTCAGAGGATGATTCTTGAGAGTTGGTTTTTCTCTTGCTACCTCATGGGGAAGCAGAGAACCATTCAGGTTTTTAGGCCTGCATGTAACATCTCTCTTCTCTGAGCCATCTTGCTAGCTGGGAAGTTGGCTTTTGAATCTATTTACCTATGACTTAAAAATGTTACTCTCACGAATATTTAATTTATATTTTTATGTGTATGGATATTTGGCCGCATGTATGTCTGTGCACCATGTATATGGCTGGTGTCTGTGAAGGCCAGAAGAAGGTGTCAGGTTTCCCTGGAACTGGAGTTGCAGACAGTTTGAGCCACCATGTTGGTGTTGAGAATCAAACCTGGGTCTTTTGGAAGAGTAGCCAGTGTTCTTAAGCACTGAGTCATCTTCTCGAGCTCAAGAGTAACATTTATTATGAAATATGACAATACTTTGGTATTTCTTCCTGTAAGGTGTCACAACATTGGCAGTTGATCTTTGTCTTGGAATCAAGAGCAGTTAAGAGAGATTGCTCATAGCTATTTCCTACCATGACATGGAAGACTGGTAGTACTAGGGGAAAGAGAGAAGCTTCTACTTACGCTGAGGTGGCTGAGAGTCAAAAGGCATCATCATTTTTGGTCTCATTCCCCTCCTTCCAGCCAGTGTAGACATGCTGTCCTCTGACTCATGCCCTAGATATAAAGTATGGAGGTTAGTAGCAAGCATATGCCCTAGGTCTCTAGGCTGCCTCAAGAGGAACACATTTCCAGGGGAGGGTTTGGGATTCATAAACAATGTACCAAGCCAAGGAATTTACATTTACAGCATCATGCAAATTGCTGCTGAGATTCAAAAAGGATGGCATGATGGTACACACTGTACTTCAGTGAGGTGCGTAGAAGCATCCTTACCACAAAGGTTCTGAACTCCACAGTGACAGCTAAAGTCCAATGGAAAGGACACAGTCCAAAGTACATGCATGAATTAGGTGGATCAAATGCTTGACTGAAGCCTGATGAGACTTAAAAAGATCTAGAAGGCTGCTCTTAAATGATACATAACCTTTCTCTTTCTATAATAGCTATTGTTCATCAAATGCTGAAAAAAAAATCCCAAGATACACGTTTCTTTAAAGCTAACCTCTTACTGGAATTGCCAAATTCAGGCAACCTTAAAAAGTGGAAATGGTACCTCTGTATGAATTCCGCCTTTGATGGATATTGCTATCCATGGAATTGTCGACTGGTGTGATATCTTGAGAGTTTCGAGGGATTGGAGTATCAGTCATGACAGGGTTTGGATCTGGAGACTTGTCAATAGGCTTCAACTCCAGTCTCTCATGATGGATCCATAGGTCTGGGGGTTTCACATCTTTGCAGTTGCCCTTATACTTATGGGAGCCATTCACTGATTTGCAGGCAGCTCGTTTCCTAGGCACAGAATTAAGAGTAGTCCTTAAAAAGTACACTGTGTGATTAAACTGTGTGATTAAAACACTGTGTGATAAACACTGTGTGATTAAAACTGATTTTCTGCTGGTGTGGTGGTACTGGCCTATAAACCCAACTGCTGGGAGGCAGAGGCAGGAATATAAAATAGTCAAGACCTGCCTGGGCTAGTTCAAGGCCAGCCTATGCAACTTAGCAAGATTTACTCTCAAAATAAAAAGCAAAAAAAAAAAAAAAGGGACTGGAAACACAGCTGAGAACAGAGTGTATGTTAGCATTGGGAGTCCTAAATGCAATCCCCAATCAAAACAAAAAATATCAACCCAAGATAAAACAGCAACAAACCTTCCTGAGAGATGCTGTAAACAAAGGCAGAAATGGAAACAAACAGCAACAACAACAAAGATCGAAGACAAGAAGCTTATTTCTGGAAATGGTAAATGTGGTTCTGCTTTGTTCATATATTATTTGGATACTATGCCAGAGTATATTTGAATATTGTCTTTTTTTAGATTAAGAGACTGAGATAGCATTTAAAAATGAAACCTCTAAAGCATAAGGTTCCTCTCTAAGTTTCCACTAGACAGAGGAGAGACAACAAGAAGTAAAAATACAACGAGAAAAGGTAAAAATCAATGCCTAATAGAGGAAGGAAGGAGTCATTTTCTAGGGAACCACAAGGACTATTGAGTATGTGGAGTCAAGAATGTGCTAGCAGTCTCCATTACGCTGTAGTTTCTTCCTTCCCTCATTCACTTACTTTCCCATTCAACAACCACATTACCAGGCACCTTGTTCCTGTCAGATCCTGTGCTACACTGCTGTGCCCTCAGCACTTTTGGTTAAGTGAGAAAAATGGCATCAAACTATTTTTAAATGCTCTGAGTTTACCGAAATGCCAAGTGTTAGTCTTACTAGTTGGAGCTCAGGTAGACTGGGAAAATGTGTGGAAGAAATGACTTTTATGCTGAGACATAATGGGGACAGCACGTGTATTCCAGGTGGTGAAACCAGCTTATGTCAAAGCCCGGAAGTGGAGTGGCAGGAGCAGCCTTGTATACTAGAGGGATTCTGCAAAGTCCTTAGTGATGAGAGGATGAGCCATGAGGAGAATGATGAGAAACAGTGCTCAGAAGGCAGTCAAGGACCAAGTCATAAAGGGCTTTTACAGCAGTACTAAGAATGTGAACTTCCCAATATAGGAAAGGAGAAATAACTTAATGGTTTTAAGCAAAAGAGTAAGAAGGTCAATCGAGTTAAAACTTTATCCCTACCACGTTGTGAAGAATGGGTTTGTGAGGTAGAAGCAGGATGGAGAGTCCATCAATGTTGGCCTGTGACAGCAGACATAGAAGAGGCAGATCTGAAAGGCTATTTTAGGAGTCAAGAATAACAGGACTTAGGAGTGAACACAAACTGGGATCAAATAAAGAAGAAAAAGAAGTAAATGGTGAGGCCAAGGCTTCTGATTCAGGCCACTTACACTGAGAATAGCGGACTAGAAGAAGTTTCACTGCAAATACTAGGAACTGGTTTGGACATGTGTGTATCAGTTACTTTTTTCATTGCTATAATAAACTATCTGGCATGAAGCAACTTAAGGAAGGGAGGATTTACAGTTCGAAGGGGTATATACCACCATGGCTAGAAGGCACAGCAGCAGGGGCTGCTGGTCACACTGCCCCTGTAGTCAGGAAGCAAGAAAGTGCACAAGAAGTGGGGCTGGGCAGCAAATCCTCCAGGTCAATTCCTAGGGGACACTTCCTCCAACAAGGATCCATACCCAAAGGTTCCACAGCCTTCTAATAGAGCCGCTATCTATGGACCAATGTTCACACACAGGAGCCTAGAGAAGCAGGCATATTCATATTCCAGCTACACACTGTGTTTAAAGAAGAAATGTGAAAGAAGCGACAAGGTGTGTCCACCTGATACTCAGAAGAGAGAGGCCTGGCTGTAAACAGAAATAGTTTCGGGGAGGCATATAGTAAAGGAAACCACAGAGGTACATGAGATCATGTGGACGCGCTTGGAGAAGAGAGGGCTCTGAGGGAATGTGTGGGACAGAACAGACATTAGAAAGGACTAAAGCTCAAACACGTAGTGAAGAAAAAAACAAAAAATAAAACAAAAAAAAAAAACCCAAAAGCTCCAAGCTAATATAAACAAGTACAGTGGACCCTCATATCTGTGTTTCATATTCTCAGATTCAACCAACTTCAGAATGAAAATATATTGCTTTTAAATTTCACTGAATATGTTAACTTTTCCTTGTCATTATTCTTGAAGCAATACAGTATAAAAATCATTTGTACAGCAATTATTTGGTAGTCACATATGATTAAGATGGAGATACTTTCTCAGAAATAAATTCTTCATTTTGTTTGGTGAATCACAGAGTATAATTTTACAAACTGAAATGGTTGCTCTGAAATGGTGATGTGATCTTATAGGATCACTGTATCATTACAAATTAAGCATTCTTAATCTGAAAACCTGAAAAATCACTGGGCACAGTGGCACATACCTGTGATGTCAGTAGTTTGGAGGCTTTGAAATAAATGTTACGGCTTTGAGGCCAGCTTGCTGTAAAACCTTGCCTCAAAATACTTTGGTTAGATGGTGATACAAAGAGGTAGCTCTCTCATCTCCTACAGTTTGGATGTGGTTTGTCCCCCCAAAATTATGTGCTGGGAACCTCATTAGTGGTAATAAGAGGTAATGGAATCTTTAAGAGATGAAACCTAGTGGGAGGGAATTAAGTCAATGGGATATCACCTTGGAGGAGATTAAGTAGTTCTCACAGGACTCGATTAGTTCCTAAAGAACAGGCTGTTGTGATGGAGTCTAGCACTCATTTCTGGCATCTTCTTTTGCATATTACTCTTTTCGGTTTCTTTGGTATCCTATGGCAAGGGACCCTCACCAGCATGTCAGAACCATGCTATTTGGACCCTTTAGTCACCAGAAACTTGAAACAAATAAACCTCTTTACAAAGTGCCTACCCTTGGGTATTTTGATGTAGAACTACAAAACACAACAATACATCATCTGACAGCTTCTATCTTCTTGAAGTAGAATCCTGGGTCATCTGTGAAGAGTCAGGGGACTAAAGAGAATGTGTTAAGAATCAACGGGGGCCTAAACTCTACATTCTCTATTGATGTTGACACTGTAAATTGCTATAAAAGCCACCACCTGACCAGGAGGTACTTCAAGTATTACAGAGGAAGAAAAGGAACAAGAAAGGCTCATTTATATTTTCAATGGCTAATAGAACACTCAGAAGCAGCTTAACGGGAGTAGGGGGGCAGCTCTAGGAAGAGTTGATGCAATTATTTTCAACAAAGGGACCCAAATCTGTTGGACTTGCAGATTCAAATACAAAATACAGAACCTATTTTCCTAGTTTCAATCTGAAGACACTCTTATTTTTATCTACTTTGAATTTTAACTCCTTCTAAAGTACCATAGAACTCTTTGTCTTGTGTGTGTGTGTGTGGTGTGTCTGTCTGTCTGTCTCTGTGTGTATCAATTTTGCTCTTTATATACTATTAAAGATCCCCAAAATACTAATATTAGCTATAGGAGAAGGTTCATAATGATAGATAAATGAAGTACCAAATACAGAAACCTGCAGAAATGTTCTAAAAAAGCTGTCTTTCAGACTTTTAAGAAAAACAGTTTTCCATAATCAAATGTGGATGAGAGGCATATATAAAAGGAGCCCTCCTTCTCTTGGAAAAGGTATGCAATATAAACTATAGAAAGCTATTTGACAAGAGAGATTTAAAATGTCACATAACCTAATCTGACATAAAGTTATTCAAATAGCAGGTACGGGGTAGCTTATTACCTGTCCTATGTATGGGAAACAAATACATTAGCTAGACATGGTGGCATATGCCTTTAATCCCAGCACAAGAGGCAGAGACAGGTGGATCTCTGTGAGTTCAAAGCCAGCCTGGTCTATACAGCAGGTTACAGACCAGTAAAGACTATATAGTGAGACCTTGTCTCAAAAAAAAAAAAAAAAAAAAGCTATAATATTTATATTAGGCTCATAGTTAGTTTCACACACCTTGGCTGACACACAGGCTGTTAAATAGCCTGTGGTAGGTCTGTTCAGAGACTCTAGGTGTTTTGCTTGATGTATACACATACAGATGTGCTTTCTGGCTTTTGTGGTAAAAAATAGATTTTTTTCTTCATTCCATTAAACATTCTATTGTATCAACTCCATGTTTTACTTCTCATTTTTTTTCATGCATGTGTCCAAGTGTGTATGGAGACCAGAGGCTGACCTCTGGTGTCTTCCTCTATTACTCTTACACCATATTTTTTGAAACAAGGTCTATCACTAAACTCAGCATTCACAGACTGCAAGGCTGGCCGGTCAACAAGCTTGAGGAATCTATCTGTCACCACACTACTGGAGTTAGTGATGCACACTGCTAAGTTTGGTTTTTATAAAGTAGGTACTGGATATTGAACTCAGGATCTCATGTTTGCATTATAAACACTTTACTCACTGAACCACGTTCCCAGCCCTTATTTTTTAGGGCTTTTTGCTTTTATTTTTGTTTTTTCGAGACAGGGTTTCTCTGTGTAGTTTTGTGCCTTTCCTGGATCTCGCTCTGTAGACCAGGCTGGCCTCGAACTCACAGAGATCCACCTGCCTCTGCCTCCCGAGTGCTGGGATTAAAGGCGTTGGCTATTACCACCCGGCTATTTTTTAGTTTTTTTAAACATTTTTGTGGTTATTTTTGTTAAAAATTAAGACACATAGCTAGAAGGAAGGTTCAGAAGTTAAGAGAATAAACTGCTCTTGAAGAGGACTTGAATTTGCTTCCCAGTACAACTGTGGGTTGGCTCACAACCACCTATATAACTCCAGTTCCAGAGGGATGTGATGTCTGGCCGCTGCACTCATGTGCATATACCTACACATAGATAGTCATACACATAACTAAAACAACAAAGCAGTAGGACACAAACACACATATTAGACTGTTCACAGATTCAGATCTTTGATGCCACTATCTTGTACATTCATATCTTGTCCTACTGGAAGGTCTTTGGGGAAAAGAGTACGTATGTTACAAACATATGATTGACAGTGCCTTCTTCTAGAATCCCTTCTGAGGACCTGCCCCACTTCCTGATCAGGTCTCTCTACTCAGAAATGTCTATAATGGGCTGTTTACTTTATTTCCTTCCTTCAACAGATTTTTTTTTTTTAATTTATAAAAAGCACACCCATGAACATTTCTGCTTGTAGATGCAAACTTTTTGGCCTGGGACAGGGAAAGATATCTTCAAACTTTTTATTTTTAATTATGTGTACACTTTTGTAGAGACCAGAAGAGGGTGTCAGATTCCTTTAACCTGGAGTTACAGATGGCTGTGAACCACCTAAAGTTGGTGCTGGGAACAGAACTTGAGTCCACTACAAAAGCTGTACATGTTCTTAACTGTTGAGCAGGCTTCCCAGTTTTCAAACTTTTTAAGGAGCTTGTTGAGGCTCGCAAAAGCCTGTTAAACCTAACAAAATTTCTTGGTAGTTCTTCTTCCTCCTCCTCCTCCCATGGGTTCTTTTTCTCTTGCCTCTTCAACTTTGTGTTCAGTAGATGGCAGGAATATTTCAGCTCCATTAAAATCTTGTGGGACCTATCATAATATACATGATCCCTGAGACATTCCCATGAGGAGGGGCATGGCTGCATTTAAAGTGGCTTTTCACGTACTTTATGGTTTTTAACTCTTTGTATCACTCTAAAAACATGAGCAACATGTAAGAAGAAAAAAACAAACAAAAAGCCAAAAGAAGATATTCTAAAAGTTTATAGGTTACACTTGAGGGACCCTTACTTCTTCTGGTGAGAGGTGGTGCGCCGGGTACAGAAGACAGCAATGATGACAACCACCACAATGGTGATGACGCCAACAGAGACAATGATGACCAGCAGCATGTTGCTGTCTAGGGGAGAGGTGGGGCTCCCGTGAGGGCTGTTGCTGCCTACACAGGAAAAATGGTTAATTTGTTAGGCCATTTAAAAATATACATTCAATCAGGCTATCAAACCATTCCAAGGTATTTCATGGAACTTCCTTCATACTTGTTAACACAATACCACATAATGTGCCACTCAAGGAAACTATTTCTAGATTCTAAGTTCCTACGGATATGAGAGTCTGCTCCCCACACAGGGATCAGCACAGAGGTTTGCTCAAAGAACAGCATTCAGTGAAACCTTCAAGGGTACCGACATTGTAGAGCTTTCAAAGCTTGACGGTTCAGATACATTCTAACAAGTAGGTCAGAGGTCTTGCCTCTCTGGTGTCTTGCACATCTTACAAAAGTCCCATGTTGAGCTGAGGAGATAGCTCAGTAGGTAAGATGTTTGTCTTGCAAGTGTGAGTTCCTGGGTTCCATCCCCAGAACCTCTGGGGAAAAAAAAAAAAACAAACCCCAAAACACTGGGCATGGTGACACGAGTTTATAATCTCAGTCCTGGGGAAGCAAGGCAAGTGGAGCTCTGGGAGGCAGAGCACTGGAGCTCAGGGTCAGTCAGCCTAGTTCACTTTGTGAGTTGCAGCCCAGTGAGAGACTCTGTCTTAAAATGTGGACATAACTTGGGCCTCTGCATACATACATGTAACCTGTATGTACACACACACACACCACACACACACACACACACACACACACACACA
>CABHPQ010170811.1:0-17291 GCA_902168405.1 Peromyscus aztecus
CACACACACACACACACACACACACACATAAGAACACAGGCCTGCATGTGTGCACACACACAGACACACAGAGGAACATTCCCTCCCCCCCCCACACACACACATAAGCACATGGGCACACACACACACACTCACACACACACACAAACACACACACACACACTCACACAACAGACACACACACACATAAGCACATGGGCACACACACACACACACACACACACAGAGACGCACACACAGATTTCCTCAGTAGATCCTTCTGCAATGTAAGCTTCTCCCTGCATTTCCAGTGCAAACATTTCCTCCTGAATTTCCCACTGTGTCACTGCATTCATCTGACTTTGGCTTTCATGTGGCAGCCTGAAAAGAATGTCTTCCATCTATTACATCCTGTTGTCCCTAATATTAAAAAAAAAAAAAAAACAAACAACTAAAAATACATTGACTTCAAGGACTTGCTTTTTCTTTACTCTAGGGACTAAAAGATTCTACAAATATCTTTGTTCTGAGACTGAATGACTACCTTGATATTGACTGGTTCAATTGATGTTCTTACTCAAGGGTATTGTCATCCTCCTAGAGACATTTAACAACTTCTAGGAGCGCTCTGGATTGTGACAGGTACAAAGTGCTGGTGGAGGTCATAGATATTGCTTTGCATTTTACAATGCACAGTACAACCCTTGCCACAAAAAATGAACCAACCCCAAATGTCAACTGTACCCAGGGAGAACCTTTAAACTACAGATACAAGAGCATGCTCATCAGCCATCCCCATACCACCACCTCCTTTTCTCACCTTTTTTTCAATAGTTGGGCTGAATTCTACATAGCTAGAAGTGAGTACATGAAGCAAATGACGTTTTTAACCATCCAAGTGTAAAGGGGGTCCAGGAGAATCATCCATGAATGAGGTAAGTCCTTCCCTCACCCTCATTCTCATTTATTTAAACATTCCCAGTCACGTAATCATGCAGTGATTATAGGCCACTCTGGATTATGGAAGTTGCCATTCTCTATTCCCTGTCTCCTAAGTCAAGTCAAATTTCCCAGCATCTTTTGGGTTGATCCCATCAATCTGAGACCCTGAACTTTGTCCTACCAATGAATCCCATTTCTCTTGAGGAGGTCACATGGATGCTTATGTGCAGAGAACACACCGCCTTTTCTCTAAATTATTTTGTCTATGAAAATATTTAATGCCCTCTTATTTCTTTTCCCTTCCTCTTGACAAGAAGCGCAAGGCTACAGGCCCTGTTGTTCTCAGGGTAGGAAAAAAACAAAACAAAACATCACAACAGAGGCAACAGCACATCACAACCACATACAGCTTCATAATTCACAGAAAACTGTGTACGTTTGCTCCCCACATAGGACATACTTCAAAGTAACAAAATAATTTTTCTCATCAACTGTAGTGTTCGTTCTTCCCATCAGAAGTAGATTTTTTTTGTCCCTTCATAGTACATAAATATCACTGAAAAGCAGTCTTTGAAATATTTACGTCCAGTTCTTCATTGATCATAATCCATTTGCTGTGTGCTTTTGGGTTGTGTCCCAAGGGCTGGCAGTCTCAGTTCTCATTTTCTCTCCATCCACGAGCATTCTTCCCAAATTTATAGACCAACCGGCGTCCGTCCACACGCTCCAGGATTTCCCGTTTGTAGTAATATCTGTAAGAGGGAGATGAGTAAGGTGGCCGTTCAGTCTGAACACTGCAGGGAGCGCCTGCTCTGTGGCCTTGCCATTGGAAGAACATGAAGTTGCTCACCTCATGGCCCGGCTGAGCTTCTCATAGGTCATACTACTGTTGTTTTTCTTTTTCCCCCACAGCTGAGCCACAGCCTCTGACTTCAGGAACCTGAAGATGCCTTCTGAACGGTCTTCCCATTTGATCAGCCCTGGGTTCTTGTCTGGGCTCAGGAGAATGTCTCGAATGAACTCCCATAAGTGAGTCCCTCTTGGGTCTGATGAAAAGCAAGACACGATGACTTATTAATAGCTCAAATCAGAGAGCAGGAGGGAGAGAGAATGTGGAGTTACAGCTTCTTCCTTGAGATACAGAATCACCAAATTGTCATTTTAGAATGAACAACTAGTATAGTCAAGGCATGGGAAATTTCAGTGGTTTAACCAATGTGGCACACCCAACCACTGGCAAAGCCAGGACTAAAGAATTGGTGTTAACCATGCAATCCAGGCTGAGTTTCTCCTAGTTATTGTTCACAAATAGACTGGGCTTCATTTCAGACATCGATCCTCAGCCATTTATCTAATACCTCCCTTGGTTACTCCAACCCTACAGCTGTGCTTCAACCATGGCGTCAGCAGAGCACTAGAGTCTTAACACCAAGAGCATGATGGGTAGAGGGAATTCTCAAACAGGGGTCAAGGGAAACAACTTAAAAGCTAGGCAGCTCCTGGAATTTGATTTTACTTCCAGGAGATGCATGTCAGAGCCCCTTCCCCATGGGACTGTCCCATGGGGGACAGTATGAGTTGACCTTTATGGAATAAGCTGGTGGAGCAGAGTCAAGACACCCCAAGTCTCTGTCACTTCTTGATTGTACAATCTTGACAGTTCTCTGTGCCTCCTCTAGCCTATGGCTCTGATAGTCCATATATGTTCATAAGGGTTTTGGGTTTTTGTTTTTTGGTTTTTTGGTTTTTGTTTTTGTTTTGTTTTGTTTTGTTTTTGAGACGGGGCTCCGGTACTCGCTTTGTAGACCAGGCTGGCCTCGAACTCACAAAGATCCACCTGTCTCTGCCTCCCAAGTGCTGGGATTAAAGGCGTGTGCCACCACCACCTGGCTAGTCATAAGGTTTTATCCCTGGGGAAATCCAACTCCCAGAGAGCAGAGTTGAGTTTTCAGAACAGTCGTTTCTTAGGACAAGACTGCCCCCAAAGAAAGAGTGATGCATCTCAGACACTCTTTTCCATCTCGCTC
The DNA here is from genome assembly GCA_902168405.1 of Peromyscus aztecus. Taxonomy (NCBI): domain Eukaryota; kingdom Metazoa; phylum Chordata; class Mammalia; order Rodentia; family Cricetidae; genus Peromyscus; species Peromyscus aztecus. The sequence goes on from CABHPQ010170811.1 coordinate 2,949, forward strand.
CTTGCCCTACCTTGTTTTCTCCTAGACAAAGGGAAGTCTCTAAGATTCTGTCCACAAGTTCTTATCCACTTAGTGTCCTAGTTTTAAAGAAATTAAGATGAGGAAGAAATCCCCAGGAGGTCTCACTTTCAGAAACAGTCACATAAGGAGTCCCTTTGACAGAAAACAAGCCCCCCATAGAAGCAAAGGCATGGAGACGGAGGCAAGAGTGCCAGGCAACTTACTGTGCTTTTTGGTGTGGGACTTTACAGGGTGGTCTTGTTCCTTTTTCATATCAGGTGACTCGGCTAAGGAGAAAAGTGAGAGCACCTCAGTTCACACACCTCGTGTAAGCATCGTTCTCATCACACACTTCATCAGTGTTCACTGACCACCCACTGCATGGCAGTACTGTCTGGCTGTGTGGCAAGTCATAAAACAGAGGATGCATGCCATGGAGAAAAATAATGCGGGGTAGAAATGGCGGTCTAAGTAGAGAAGTGGGACTTGTTTGCAACTTAATACAACAGAGTCACGGAAGAATTCTGTGACACAGGGACCCATGGGATGTGGGGGAGGTGGCCACTCAGAGAATCTGGGGACAAATTTTCCATAGATGAAGACAGTAAGCACAAAGGGCCTCAGGTCACTGTGCATTAAGTGTTTACACAGCACAGAAAGAAGCCAGTGCGGATGTAGACAAGGGGCAGAGAGATGGGCAGAGATCAATAATGCCTTACAGAAATTTTTGAAAGGACTTTGTTCTGCTTCATTCTGAGAGAGATGGTAAACCATGGAAAGATTTAGGTCATCCAAAGGATGTTTTTATAACATAATACAAAAATGTAAACACTCATAACAAAGGAGGATAACGTTTAAGCTAGAGGAGTGCCATTTTTTGGCATGCAAAGTTACATTTTAATCACCTTGACAAAGGGGCCATTGAGTGGCCTGAGCCTAGCACAGAGGGCCACAGTGGACTATGGAAACACAGATTAGTTTAACAAATGACTCTTTATGGTAACCCTTTCACTGTCTCCATAGAGGAGAAGACAGAGGCAGATCTATGATGCGAAAATTCTCCTAAAAAAAAAAAAAAAAAAAACTAAAACACTGATGTTCTCAGGTATATATGACAGGTTGAAGAGTTTAATCCCAGCAAAACAACAAGCTGAATGATGAAGGCTAGGGATGAAGAGGGGATGAGAGGAACAGCGGGAGACTAGATGACATGCCACAAGAGCAGTTTCCCTGCAGGAACAAGGTCAATTGTCTACCAGGCAGTAGGATGAAAACACAATGCCTGGTGACTTATTACACAGATTTACAAAGAACTAGAACCAAGAAGTCGCAAGGCTCCCAGCACTGAGACGATGAACATTGAAGAGGCGGGGATGCTAGCTAGCTACCAAGTCTGATTTGATCATCACATATTATATGCAAGTACCAAGCTGTCACAGCATGGCTCATAAATGTATTATTATTATAGATTAATTTTTTTTAAAGATGAAGAAGGGACCAAAGCGATGGTTTAGCAGTTAAAAGCACTTGTTGCTCTTGCAGAGGATTTGAATTGATTCCCAGCACCTACATGGTTCACAACTATCTGTAACTCTAGTGCCAGGGGATCTGATGTCCTCTTCTGATTGCCACAGTCACCAGGTACGCCCATGGGACACACACACACACACACACACACACACACACACACACACACATATATATATATGCAGGCAAACACTCATGTGCATAAATTAAAATAAATATATCATTAAAAGAACTGTTAAAGGAAAGGAAAGTAACAACTTAGTGGCCCTCCCCCAGGTGTGTGTGTGTCTGTCTTGTATCTGTGTCTATGTCTGTGTGTGTCTGTGTTTGTATATTTCCAACGGTGCCTCAGGTATTGTGTGGACCATTGGTGATCTCATCCTAAGGCCTGTAATTAATAGCTAGCCAGTTTTGATACAAAATAGTCCCTAAACACAAGTCAATCCTTAAAAGAAATTAAGCAAAACATGTCTCTTCTTGTGACATTATAGTAGAACTTCCTAACATAAAGATCCCTGTTAAGACCTTTGAGAGCATTCTAGATTCATCAACACTGTGTGCACAGGGAGGGGGTCCAGGCAAGCATCCAATAGAGCGGGCCACTATTCAAAAAAGAGTTTATGAGCCAAAAGTTAAAGTGACTAAACAAGCTGGGGACATGGCTCAGGGTTAGAGCACTTGTACAAGGAAGGCGCTAGGCTTGATCCCCAGCACCACCAAAAGTAAAATGATAAGATAAAATAGTTAAGAAAATTAATTCTGATTTATTGAGTTCTTGCCATGTACCAGACACAATACTAAACATTTTCCATGGCTTATCTTACATCATTCATAAAATAATGATATGAGGTAGGTGCTATTATATAATTCATACAAAAATCCTGTAAGGTTGGGTCTGCTTCTATGGAGGATCCAAGAAAGAGCCTAAAAGTAGAGCCAGGCTGTAAATATCAGTAGTTAGATCTCAGAAGCTTTGCCCATAACACTTTCCTAAGGGGGAGGCTCTTTGGTCACATAACACACTTCTCAAATGTCCTTCCAAGAGCCAATCCACTTCCAGTGTCTTCATACACACACACACACACACACACACACACACACACACACACACACACAATTCCTATGCGCTGGTTCTATACTTCCCAGTGTGTGAGTCCTCCTACCTATCCATCCATCCATCCATCCATCCCTGAGCTTCTCACGCTTCCACATTCCCAGCAGGTTTTCCAAAAAGTCACTGAGATGAGAAGAGGGATTAAATAAGAGAGAAACTCCTCATTCTGAGTAAGAATTGCTCTCTTGGCATTGGTGCCAGCAGGGCCTGGCCTTATGTGGCTTTCTCTGAAATCCAAAAGGACCAATACGCAGAACTGGAAAGGACGCCTCTCTCGGCCCCCTGCAGTTCACAGGCCAAGGTTGCAACACCCCACCAGGACATGATGACATTGAGACAGGTCTGGCACCCACCCCGGTTTCCCAGTGATACATCACCCTGACAGGGCCACGTTGTTCTGGAGACAAAGAATGGCATTTACCCAGTAGGCCACAAGCAAAGCTCGTTTTCCAGTGAGATCCAGGAGGGAACAGGCCATGATTTCAGAGCCAGGGGTGGCTTCAGAAAACACAAGTGTTTCTTGACCCACTGGCCTTACTCAGTACATGGGGGCTCCAATCTGACACAGAACCCATCACTTTGGGGTTATGGTATCTTTGAGAATTGGATGAACGCCTAAATGTTCTCCACTAGAAAATGCAAGTGTGTCACACTAATGAAATTTCATCAGTCATTTTGGGAATCCCTGGCTCACTTAGGGGTTCATAGACTCCAAATTAAAAGACTGAATTGATTCTCTTTGAGACGTCAGCCTTTTCATCAAGCTAGACCATACATACACACACACACACACACACACACACACACACACACACACACACACACGAGGCCAGATGTTCCCATCCTCACATGGGAGAATAAGTAATCCAGGACAAAAAGATGAATGTTTCTTCCAGACATTCTTCTCCTGCCAGCATGCAGAGGAAGCCGCAAAAACCCTACCAGCCTTAACTCTAAAGCCTTTTGATCTATGAGCTCATTTAATACAACTGCCTCTCTCCTCCCCCTTATACTCCCCACCGCCACAAAACAAAAGCCAGACCTTTGAAGTGGGCCATATGGTCAAGTAATTCATTTTTATAAAATAATGGCTAGCTCTACAGAGGCTGTCCAGCCTGGCTTTCTCTTGTTTCTCTCTCAGACACTTGGGGTCCAGGTGTCTGTGGGGTCCAGGCAGAAACAGTCCCAAGCCCTGAGTCTACAGTCTAAGTGGGAGCCTCTGCTTTCAGCCTCGCTGCTTCGCAAGAAAGCAGAGATTAGATGGATTTGCATATGAGTCAGCTGTGAGCCATGTCTTGACGGGATATACAAATCTTAGCGTTCTAATAGACTGTGCCACCCTAGCTTGAGGCTCAACAAGTCAGTAGATAAACACATCAAGCCTGACTTGGCAGGACTGGCTTCTGCTTCTATCGAGCAGATCAGAACACTGGTGGCAGCCATTTTATGGAATGGGCAGATGAAAAAAAAAAAAATCAAAACAAAGCCGGCTTCCCCACCGGCACTATCGAGGAGACCATCAGTTGACACAGAGCCTCGCCTTAGCTCAGCTTGAACTTGCATGAAAATATAGATAGATGTCTAACTGCACCCTATTTTATAGGAACTTGAAATAGCAAGGACTAGGACCGATGGCAAAGGTCTTTGGGGGCATTCTGGCCCCATCCAGTAGAGACTAAACTATTCTGGAAGGAACTGACTCATAGATGGTTGCAATTACTGTCCTACCAGGCCTAAAATCCAAAGAATTCACCAACTGCAGAGACCAAGTTGTTGTTTTGTTTTGCTTTCTGTTTTTAAGATAGAAGGATTGAATTACTCATCTCATTTTCTAGCTGTTCCAGCATCAGGATGATAATGGAGGACAGGAGACTGGAGAGGGGTAGAGGTGAGGGGGACAGAGTCCTACAGCTCATTTTAAGGAAGGCCCATCTAAAAGCACCACAAATAGGTGGAAGCAGGAGACAGCAGCTCCCTGCTGTTAGAGCATGCAGGTATAAGCTGCTGCCTTGACTCCCTGCTATTCTGAGATGCTTGAAGATCTAAGGCACAAAAAGTGGAAGGCAGACCGCCCAGGATGTGAGGTAACAGGGTTGTGACTTCCTGGGAGTTTGTGAGAAGCAGTTGGTTCAATTTTATCCTTAGTTGAAATCTTTTGCCGCATTAAAAATCCAACAGGAAAGTCGCAGCAGGTGACGCCACAGGAAGTTGGAGTGGAAACTAGTGGGTGACTTGGTTGCTTTATTCAGCCCTGAAGCTGGAAGTCTTCTCTAGGTGGCAACAATTGCCTCAGAAAATTACTCAGATGGACTGATCCTCCATAGTGGCAGACACACTACCTCTTTTCTGACATTGGCCTTGCTTCCTGATCACTTCAAGGGACACACACTAAAGGCTTGGGAGACAGGGCTGCCTTCAGATCTCAACTACAACTCCAAAAGTGCTTAAACTAGCTCCCAGCCCTCTCATTCAAGGGGCTTGATGGAAACAACACTTCAAACTAAAAGCTCTCAATAGTTACTTCACACAACCATACATTCAACCAAAGCTAAAGAAGAGGGGGTGTTATTGTTCAAGCCCATGCTGTCGTTCACACAGACCCTGTTCATTTACAGTTCTCTCACTGCCCCCAAGGTCAGTTCCTGAAGAACATTTCTCTTGCAGATGATGTCTCAACTTCACAGACCCAAAGAGGTCCAGCAATAACCAGGTCAAGGAACAACATAAAAGCTTTTGTTAGCTAATTCTTATAGGACACATATAAATGTACCTGTTGTCTGAAAGCCCCTTCCCAGACCTAGCCCCCCACGTGCCAACATTGCTATAATCTTATCAAAGCATTGCGGAGAGTCCCAAGTTGTATCGAACCATGACCAATGCAACGGATGAGAACATCACTGACACAGGGCAGATGCTCTGATTGCAGAGTGCTGATGAGCCATCAAGGTTAGGCCTCCCCTCAGGGGAGGGGGGCATTGGGGAGCAGGAATGTAAGTGCAGGGCTGCTGTCCAAACTTCCAAATCACTCTATCTGTAGACCAGGCCCTCCGGTCCACAGGTGTTTAGAGTTCATTGTTCTCTAAGGCCAAACATAGTTCAAAATGTATGTTTGGGATGCAACTGAAAATGAAATCTAGTTTTCTCTCCAATAAATACAAATGCTATTACCAAGTTTATCTCCAAAGCAAGTTTGTGTTAAAAAAAAAAAAAAAAAAAAAAAAAAAACAGAGGAAAACACAAAGAACTTTCATTGTCTCAAGAGAGTGACTAGTTACACAGAATGGCGCAGGAGAATACTTCTGGAGAGATGTGAGCTGACAATCTTTGGTGTATACATACTGGCTGGGAAGCACAGCTACTCATTCAGATGACAATTCAGTTCATTCCCTGGTTTTTTAATGAGAAAGACTCCAGCCAGGTAGAAATGTAGGGTGGTGGTAAGTTTTATTGATAATTAGTAAGCACAGCCAAGAGGCAAACCCAGTCCATGTCTGGACAACTTACCAACTGGAAGGTGACTAGAAGTTGTCATGGAGATCTGGGCCCGGCAGAAAGTTTTACTGTCCAACAGATCTGCAGGGAACACAAAAAAGAGAGAGAAAGGACATTGAGAGACCCTGCTGACAACACAACATTGGAGCAGATCGAGCATGCAAAAGGGCCTTGGGAGTCAGGGAGTTAGTTACCTACTGTACTACCATAGCTGGGGTCATAGAGATAGTTTTCTTCTTTCCATGTGTTCATAATGGAAGGATCTGCAAGGAACAGAGAATGGGGAAGGTCAACATTTGTTATCTCTGGGTTGAAGAATTCCCATTCTAAGTGTCTGCTCATCCAAGAGCGTGAGGGAAGGAAGAGGCGATCAAGAGGAGTAAGGCTCTACTTCAGTTCGATGCTACTTTCTAACCATGTCAGCCCATCTTTCTCCCAGTATCGTATGCATAGCTTTGCAATGTTTCTAACCTTGTGATATATACTCCTTACATTTTCAGGCTACGGAATCCTATCCTAGACCAACACTCCATTCTTCTAGAAATCCTCCAGCCTTGCTTGACCTTACTCCTGCCACATAATTACCAGGATAACTTTACTCTGGAGTGGAGGGAAAGCTTTGTAGGGGATGAATAAATGTATAATAAGGGGTTAAAGAGAATTCTTCTTTCTGGTGGTGGTAGGGAACTGATGGTGTTTCTTTCGGGGGGAAAAAAATGGCCAGCTTTCTCACAATTTCTTCACTGTTGAAATTCAAAGGGTAGCTAACCCTTAAGATGAGTGAGAGCCACTGTTGTCTAATTTTTCTCCAAGTAGCTTACGAGGTGATATAAAATTCTCAAAACTCAGGAGAAGAGGAAAAAATGTTACCAAATCACCCAGAAAGCTTTTTATGAGTGGGTCTTTGCATCTCTGGGAGAAGCAGAAATGGCCCCCTCAGTCCCAGTTTCTTATCGTGTATGCTGTCTCAAGAGTTAGTTGGAGTGAGACACACTCTTCAGATTGCAGATTAGAAGGAAACTCCCTTCCACCTGCTCCCAAGTAAGCCCAACTCCCACATGATTGCCGGATTCAGACCAGCTTCCAACACAAGAATTCTCTCTGCAGGCTGGCCAAGAGCTTGATGCTCTCACCTTGTCCCTGGCATCGAGCTCTTGGTCCCCAATCTGGGCTACATTGGCTTTGCTGATACCCAGGTTCCACATGTGAAGGTCAGGATGGCAAGCCACTGGCTGAGCTCTGTTTTGTTTTTATAGCATAAATGGTATAAAGCCTGACTCACTGGTTAAATCCTTCTGTTTACAACATGGGGATTTAGCTGGTATTTGAACTCACAGCTACGTGTTTGGACACCCTAAGCCCAATCTCTTGGGGTTACACCCTTTGTCCTTGTTGGGTCACCTTGTACATCTGTTGTTGTCTCTAAAAACAATCTCCAAAGAGGTTTGGGGGTGGCCCCTCTGTGAGCCTCCTCTCCCCTCTTCCTAGGGTGGACCTTCTCCACCCTTGAGCTCAGCTTTTCTGAACCAGCAACACAAGAATGTCCGGATGGTCAAGGAGGATTATCATCTTCTTTGGAGCCTCTCCAATATCACCCTGGCCCTTGCAGTGGGGCTATATGTAAGGCCAAGGCCATTCTCTTAGCCGAATCCTGATCTGTCTACAGAGCTTGGGCAGGTCTACAAAACATAGACCATCCAAGCTACAGGACAGGCCTAGGAAGGCTTAATTAACATGTTTGGCAGCTGGGTTTTTTTTCTTTAATAATGGTAGACCAGGGCCCTTATAAAAGATTAAATAACTGCATGGGCTAATTTTGGTGCCAAGTGACTCAAAAACCACCCCCAGGTCAAATTCTGTCCTTGGTGACTAGCACGCAACCCTCTGGGAGATCTCAGGCAAACTTTGTCAGCCCACATGGCCTATAATCTACCTGATGTGGACATAGGTAGTGACTCGGGACCAGTGGCACCTGCGTAGTTTTTTGTGCCCATGAAGTTTGGGGAACAGAGGAAAGAGAACAAAAATGGATGCAGACATTATGAAACCACAGACTTTGTTCAGAGCCCAGGACAGAATCTTTCAAGTAGAAACATCCTCATGAGGATTGTGCTCTACAACCACCTTCGACATCCCTGTGGATGCTCAGTAGGGCCCAGAGACTATGCTCCCCGCAGCATCAAGACAGGGCTCCCTCCTTGTGAAGCTTACTCCCGTGGAAGGTGGAGAACAAAGACTTCTACCTTCCCCTTGCTCTTCTGAACCCAGCCTCACTCTTCCTGAGAAGAAAGCCCACCTTAGAGTCTGTATTTACTCAGCAACTGGCCTTGGATCTGGATGGTGCTGTGACTGGTGAAGGATGGCTCACCACCCATCTACACATTAGACAGAATCGGTGGTCATTGGTCCCAAGAGCAGGGAAGAGGCTTATGGCAGGGTGGGCCTTGGAGGCAGGGGAGTGACCTCCATGGATTCCCTGCCACCTTTTCTCCTGTGGTCTTCTGTTCTCCCTCCTCTTTTTCTCCCCCGGGCTTGGCCTGGCCAATTTGGCTCCCTCTGCCTCTCCCCACATACCTGTTTGTTCGGTCTTGACAATGACATTGTGTGTGGACTGGAAAAGGTCACTGCTGCACTGGCCTGTGAAGGACAGATGGAAAAGTCAGAGAGCCTAGACAGAGTCAAAACCTGACACTTCAATAAGAACATAGGCTCCGTTGAAGAGCATCTGCTATCCTGCTGTCTTTCCTAGTTGGCCGGTGGGAGTCTCCCTAGCCAACCTCGACATACCCAAGTCTGGGACCATCTCTGGCCCCAGAGAACCGGTAGTCCAAGGCATCTGTACAAGTGGGATTAATTGGTGTTAGAAGTAAGGAATGTCATAAACCAGAAGGCTACCTTCTCCAATACTAGGAGCTGCAAGACATTTGCTATTCCAGTCTCGGTCTCCTCCTGTGTAAATTCAGGGGACTAAACTGGATAGAGTTACTTCCATGACTTCTATGATACTCTCTCACACTTAGATACCATGTGACATGAAAGTGAAATGCACAGAAAGACATGTTACCTTCACTAGCCCTTAAGGCTTTGATCTTAAACTCTATCAACCCCACCTTTACCAGATTCATCTATGAGTCACATCTGGATAAAATACCATGAGCTTTCTTTCCTTTACCTGTGCCTTCAGCACTCACACATGTAGTGCATGCCATATAGCCTCCTCCTAACGATAATGTATAAAAGCACACATGTGAATGAGTATACAGTGATTTTCCTCCCTGCAGAGATTATTAGTAGTTCATATTTCTGACCTTCAGTTTACCCATCTTTAAAATGGGTACAATATTTTACCATAAGTTTATTTGATAAATCAATTCACAGTATAAACATATTCATAACAAATGTAAACTAATAGAATATGTATAGAAATTGAAACAACAAGCCCACAGTGGAAACTTCTACCATTTGTCACTTTGAGGCAAGAACAGTAAGACCAAACAATTCATGGAAGGTCAAAGATGGTTGCCATACCTCCCACGCCTCCCTGCCTTAGGCATCAGTCAGAGCAAAGCTTTACAGGAGTGGACATAATTAGAGGTGGTATTTTTAATTCTTCAACTATAAGGCTGCTCTTTGCAAAGATTCCTGAGGGTTATTTAAATAATTGAGCCTTGTTTTGTTTGATTCTAGTAAGAAAAAAATGAGTAACCACCGCCATGAGGTGAGTGGAAAGAAGGGAATGCCAGGGTGCCAGATGAGGACGTCCAAAATGACACCACGGCTGCCAGCATCATTGCCACACCCCTGCTGATGGCAGCTGTCCACATGGCTCTAGAGCTCACATTACTGAGCCCTACTTACTTGTCAAACACAGGCTCTGCTGAGATATAAATGCACTTTCTAATGGGTCAGTGCTCTCTCTCTCTCTCTCTCTCTCTCTCTCTCTCTCTCTCTCTCGCTGTGTGTGTGTGTGTGTGTGTGTGTGTGTGTGTGTGTGTGTGTGTACGCGGGCATGCATAAACTCTCACCATGGACAGTTTGCAAGGTGGCCTCCTGTGTGTGAGATGAGAGATCTGAGGGGAGAATCTTGAGGTTTTAGGAACTATTCCAGAAATCACTGTAGAAATAGCCCATATGTTTTCAGGCCATTCATTCTGTTTTCAGAAGTATTTTAATTATAGATCTATTTTTAAATATTTATTTTTTATTATTTTTAATTGTGTGTGTCCTCATGTGTGTGCCTCTATATGTAGGTATGTGCACATGAACACAGGAGTAGCATGGATTGTCATAGGTGCTGGATCCCCTGAACCAGGGGTTACAGGGAATTGTAAGTGTCTGATGTGGGTGCTAGGAACCAACACAAGCCCTCTGCAAGAGCAGTGCATGCTGAGCCACCTTCCCAGCCCTGGTTACATACTTTTAAGAAAATGAGAAGGGGTAGGGTTAGCCTTCTCCCCTCCAGATACATGGATCGAGTTTCACTTGCCTTCTTAAATACACTGGACTCTCATTTTAAGAACTTGGGTCTGGTTGGGTGTACTGGTGCATTCCTGTAATCCTAGAACATGGATGGCTAAGTAAAGAGGATTTTGAGTTCAGGGTCAACCCGAGTGACACAGAGAGTTCAGGGCCAGCTATACAACCACATAGTCCAACCTAATCTCAAGATAACCAGACCAAATTTTTAAAAATTAAAATTAAAAAATACTGGGTCAATAAGTTTTTTTTTTCTTTTTTAAAACTATTGATGATCTTTAACAAGCAAATTAATGACTAAGAATTGAGTTACTGGACTGTTTAAAAATTGTAAAGGAGGGCTGGAGAGGTGACTCTGCACCTAAGGGCACTTGCTGCTCTTGCAGAGGACCCAGGTTCAGTCCCCAGCACCCACATGGTGGCTCATAACCATCCATAACTCCAGTCACAGAGGATTCAGCACCCTCTTCTGACCTCTCCATGGGCACCAGGCACGCATGTGGTACAGATACATACACACAGAGACAAAACACTCAAATGAATAATCAAATAAAATAAAAAACATAGCAATTTTTTTAATGTGAAGGAAAATCCTGTCCTACTATGACAAGTATTCTGTGGATATTTGGCCAGCTCTGTCTCTCTGGAAATTAAGGCAGCCACAAGAAGATTTCATCAATGTTTCTAAGGGATTAGACACATCATACCGTAGAATTTGCACCTACCCTTTCCACTCTCTGATACCTCCCTGTCCTGGGAAATGATAGCCACAGTGTCACATCTGACAGGGAACCTGGCCAGCTGTGGAGCCCTCAGCCAGCTGCGGAGCCCCTCAGCCAGCTGTGGAGCCCTCAGTCAGCTGCGGAGCCCCTGTACTCCCCAGGACCACTCACCGTTCCACTTAAGTTGCTGTAAGTTGCTGTAGAGCAGTTGCCCAGCAGAGCCCGCCGCCCTCGTGAATTCCTGCAGAGTCATGCTACACAGGTGTTCTCCGCTGATGTCAAACTCCTGGAAAGGGATGCAGCTGGCATCCAGCTGGTTGGTGTCCAGGAGGTGCTGCAGCCATTCCCACACTTGATATTTGGTCCAGTACTGAGGGTGGATTTCATGCCACTGGCCTCCAAAAAAACCACTGGAAACTGCAAAAATAGCATATGGCCCTGTGAGTGGCCCCTGCTTATTCCTGGGCAGTCTCAGACACAAGAGGCATGGCTGTGGATAATATAATGGGGACCATAACCACAGTTCCCATCCTGCGAGCATCACCATGGGGGCTGAATACAGAACGTGCTCTGGATAGTAGGCTCCTAGCTCGTGGGGGGTTTTACCCAGTAGTGGCAGGGTATCGTCATGTTCTTCCTAATGTGATGTCCATCTCTGAATACTAGATAATATGTGATACCTGAAGTGCTCTAAGTTCCCTCCCAACCCACTCACAAAGAAGCACCAAAGTGAAAGGGTTGGCTATAGTCTCATCTATTTTCCAGCTGATTGTACATATGCAAATACATTCACCTTGCCAGAACACCTCATGAATACCAAAATCCTAACATCCCTTTTATAATGTCATATTTGCATATAACCTACACATTTTCTCTCTGTTTTTAATTATCTCTAGATTAACTACAATCCCCACAACAATGTAAATGCTATGTAAATAGTTCATGCTAGGTTGTTTGGAAAATGATGACAAGAAAAAAAAATTTGTATTTGCTCAGTACAGATGTATTTTGTGTGTGCGTGCGTGTGTGTGTGTGTGTGTGTGTGTGTGTGTGTGTGTGTGTACATGTTTATGTATATGCAAGTGCATGCACATGTGTGTTGAGTGGGTGCAAGAAGACTAGGAGCCAATGTCTGGGGTTTAGTATAGCTCTCCATTCATTTTTGGAAACAAGGTCTCTTTACTGAACCAGGAACTCACCGATTTGGCTAGACTGGCTAGCCAGAGATCTCCAGGGATCCACCTGTCTTTGCCTTTCCACTGTAACTCCAGTGGAGCTACAGATGTGATCCACCACACCTGCCTGCCTCTCACAAAGGTACTGGGGTGGAGGGGAGCAGGTCTAAACTCAGATCCTTATGCTTGCCTAGCAAACGCTTTAGCCATGGGCCCATCTCTCTAGTCCAAGATGCATTTTTTAAAATTAGGAGTTGGTTGAGTCTGTAGGTGTGAAACCCTGGGATGCAGAGAGCTAACCATAATTCTTTTCTCTTACACACACAGAAAGACAGAGACTGAGATTCAGAGACAAAAGCTGAGATTCATCAAACACAGACCATTTTCAACCAAAACTGAGGCCTTAAATTAAGCTTCCCTTTCTCTGATGGCTTTACTCTTCCCTGCAGTGACAAATCTCACCCCTGACTGGTGATAACTGCCCCAACACCCCTTCTCCACTCAGTTCCCATTAAAAGCTTCCTACTGCTCACTGAAGTAAGATTGAAAGCTGCCGCGCCAGGCACTGAAGCACTCTGCCAACTGCTTTTGAAGCGGCTAGGGTCCTCTGCGATTTTTCTGGTGGTCCCCAGGCCCCTCTCTCTCACCCTTTGCTGCTGTTTAGCTCTCCTTCTTTTGAATTCAGAGTCACAGTTTCCCCAACTTCTTTGAGAACTGAACTTCCAGGAATCATGCTCAATGGCACCTGTTACGTCCTGCTTATCTTTACAGGCTTCTAAGTTCTGGCTTATTGTTCTTTGCAAACTGTATGTTCAAGGTCATGGACCTTCTGTCTTACTCATCTTCACGTATCCATAAAAACTCCTTCGGAACCATAGCGGGAGCTCATTACCTAGTCACTATGATTCGATTTCAGCTGAATTCTCGACTAATGCAGGAATACAGTTGTACTATGAGATAATTTGGATGAAGATGTAAAGTACATTCTAGTGGGTAAATTGCTGAACATGTTACATGTTAATGGTCCATGTACATGACTGCCTTGTGCTCACTTAAGAGAACTTCACAGAATTGGCCCAAGAGCATGTGAGCTCAAGAAGGGAGTACCAGCCTCTAGGGCTGTGTTTCAAGGCTGAGGCACCTCAAGGTCTTCTGAAAACACAGGTAAAGAGGAGGAGTCCTCTTCCAAGAAAGGTAAGCAGCAAAGCCAAGAGGCAGACACCTTGTATCCCAGTAAGCCCAAGCTGGGCAAATGTAACTGAACTTGACACAAATTCAATATCTGGACCATCGCTGCATGGCTTTTCCTGGGGAGATGTAAACTAGTGTCTGCTCACCCAAGATAGGACCCCAACAACAGACAAAAGAGTCAATACCAAGTCTAGCTCGGTGAGCTGTTGAGTTTAATTTGGTGTTACTTATAGGCGCAGAGGTGAGAGGTTCCTTGTAGGTGGCTCTAAACAGCTGTCCCTCCAAAGGAGTCTTCTCCAGCCTACCCATCAATTGTTAACTTCCGTATCTTTAGAGAGGGATGGAGCCTTGCATGCTGCGTTAGTTTTCACGCCACAAAGTAATGTTAGTGGATCCCATCATATGTGGGTCTCCTGTGAGAGGTCACAGCTATTCCAATTTCTAGAGCCACAGTCTTGCCATGATTAGGGGACAGCATTTTATGAGGAAAATGTATTTACAAGGAAAATACCCCTAACTGTCCCTTCAAAATCATGCTGGCTAAGTACTTAAAACTTCAGTGCAACTGCAATCACCAGGGACTGCTGCCCAGATGCAGATCCCAGTCCAGGAGGTACGGGCTAAGGCCTGAATTTCTGCATTCCTC
>CABHPQ010170812.1:0-25933 GCA_902168405.1 Peromyscus aztecus
TATGCATCCCTGACCCAGACTCTCATAGCCCGAGATCTGTATGATCCAATAACTATGCTGTAGAAAAAAAAAAAAAAAAAAAGATCAGATAGTCCAAATCCCATGGTGTAGTCAGAAAGCCTCACAACTGATCCTTGTGGGTGTCCTCCCCACCCCACAGATTCTGGTCCTCACTCTTAAATCTGTGGCTGTACCAGTCAGTACACCACATGAGAATCTTCCTTTCATTTCGGACCATGCTATTTGTACCACATAAGCACCATCCTCTGCATGGTGTATCATATTATTGCTCTCACCTGGAACAAGCCACTCTACTCCCGACTTCTGTGGCTTTTAAATTATTATTTTCCTTCAGGTCCCAAGGGAAGTCCCTCTAGAGTTTCGCTAGCTTGGCCCTCTTCATCAGTTACTGTCCTTGGTGCTGTGCCCAAAGGTCTGAATCAAACATGTGAGGATGGAAAGGCTCATTCAGGCTCACCATTTCAAGGCGCAGTCCTTCAGGGCAGAGGAACGTGTGGTAGTAGGACCGTGAGGCAAGTGGTCACCCTGCATCCAGTCAAGAAGTGGACAGCAGTAGATGTCAGGGCTTCAGTTCCTCGGCTTGCTTCCCCATGTGATTCAGTACAGGACCCCCACACACACACACAGAATGGCGCTGCCCACAGTTAAAATGGATCTTTCCACCTCAGTTAACTTAATGTCAGTAATCCTTCAGAGGAGTGTCTAAAGGCTAACCTAATCTAGATATCCCTCACAGGCACGCCCAGAACCTTGTCTCCTAGGTGACTCTAGATCCTGTCCAGTCCTTGCTGTATGCCAGCTCAGGGAGCTCGCCACTGTCGCAGCAAACACTGCTCTGTAGTGAAACTGTCCAGGTCCTATGAGCTTTGAGTTCTTTATGGAGAGGGATTATCTTATCTACTGTGATGTATCTACCCCCAGCACAGTTCCTGGCACATACCAAGCGATCAATATATTCTTGTTTAATGCACTTTTACAGGGGGATCAAAAGTTCAAGGCTAACTTCAGCTATGTATTAAGACCTTGTCTCAAAGATTAAAATAAACAATAAAACAAAACCATGCGGGACAAAAGGCCTCTAGAATGACTACCCTTCTGAATCCGATTTCAGTCATATGCTCAAAAGGCTCATTCTTCATATAACATTTAGGGGAGGGGCAACACATTTAATCAATAATAGAAACTTCCATTCTGAAAAGTACAGTGACATGTTTAAAGATCCAGGTAATAAAGAGGCAACACTTAACACACTTCCTGTTTGGTAGAAATAAAGGAAACTAGATCTTAAAGCTAATGGCTTAGAAAGTCGTGGGTCAAGTGGGACTAACATAAAGATTCAAACACTTGAGTTGACTTACATTTTAAATGGTGATATGACTGCAACCCAGGAGCCTGACAGTTCTCACCTTCCCTGAAAATGTCAACTACTCAAGTGCTCCTCACATGCATTGGACAAATCCCTGGCGACTGATTGCAACCTGGTTTTTGCCATATTTTCTGCCTGGATGTTGTTTTGTTTTCTTGCTTCTCTGGTGACATCAAGCTGGGTCCTATTGTAAGTTAGTCCATATTGTGTGAGACAGTGGATTTTTCCAAGCTATGCCTTGCCCTGGGCGACTCCATTTTACGAGTGTCCTTTGATTCCATTTGAGTACAAAAACAGGTGGTAAACTCCTATAACTCCACAGTCGGGAGTTGGAAGCGAGAGGATTATGAGTTCAAGGTTAACCTTGGCTACATATTAAGACTGTCTCAAAAATTAAAATGAAATAAATAACAAAATAAAACAATGAGGGGAATAAAAGCCCCTAGACTGGCCATACTTCTGAAATCCACTGTGAGGAGCTCACCTGAGTGAAACAAACAACTAGTAATAATTATTAAAAATTTTCACTTCAACTTGAAATGAATACTGTAGTTTCTAACGCCCCTGGATATTGTCCTAATACAACAACTAGAGAAATATTTGTTCAAGAAGAATTAGTCAAAGCCTTTAATCCCAGCACTCGGTAGGCAGAGGCAGGCAGATCTCTGTGAGTTCAAGGCCAACCTGGTCTACAGAGTAAGTTCCAGGACAGGCTCCAAAGCTACAGAGAGAAACCCTGTCTCAAACGACTTAAGGAAGTAATTAAAAAAAAAAGAATTAGTCAATCCTGTAAGAACAGCAAATATCTGGAGTTTGAACCACTGTCTGATCTTAAGCCCCCTGACCCAGTTCATGTAAGGGAAGTTCTACTCCAGGCAGGGTAACCAAGAGATAGGATCTCCCTCTCCTGCCAGCTCCTAGTCTAGGATTAAGGTTTCACTCTAGGAGGCGACAGGTGGCCAGCATCTCTCAGGGCTGTTCCCAGCTCTTCCCCAGGCAAAAGGCAGAACTGGAACTCCCTTAAAAAAAAAAAAAAAAAAAAAAAAAAAAAAAAAAACAGGTCCCACTTCTGGATTAAAAGCCCTACTTGCCCAGAGAAGGCCACAATGCTGAGTCCCAGGCAGCCACTCCTAGGTTCCACACCAGGAGAAACAAGATGAAAAGACCAGAGGCTACTGTTTACATTCCAGCGTCCCCTTGTGCTCCATGGCGGGTGTGTGGCTTCAGAAGAGGACCCACTCGGGCATAGTGGCAGAGATTCTGTTCAGTGAGATGGAGAGGCCTTAAGAACAGGAAGCCCATGAACTGTAGACTAGTGGCTGTGGAGCCCCCATGGGACTGGACTAGGCCCTCTGGATATGGAAGATGGTTGTTTGGCTCGAACTATTGGGGGGGGCACCCAGGCAGGGGGATCGAGATCCATCCCTGGTGCATAGGCAGGCTTTTGGGAATCTGGTGCCTGTGGTGTGATGCCTTGCACAGCCTTGGTGCAGTGGGAAGGGGCTTAGACCTGCCTAGGCTCAGTATGCCAGGCTCTACTGACTCCCCATGGGAGACCTCGATTTGGGGGATGTGGGGATGTGAGGTGGCTTGGGAGAGAGGGCTGGGGGGTGGGAGGAGGGGGATTTGTGGTGGTATGTAGAGTGAGTAGGAAATTTCTTAATAAAGAAAAATGAAAGAAAAAAAAAAAGAACAGGGGTCTCAGCAGCTCTCCCTAAGATAACTTATTTAAAAGAAAACACAGTGACGTTCATGCCTCAGTGAGTTGTCAGAAGCAATAGAAGGATCCAGAGAGATGGCTTAGTTGGTAAAGTGTTTGCTACACATGCATGAGAACCTGTATTGAGATTCCCCAGCACCCTGCAAAAGTGTGAGCACAGCATGAACATTAACCCAAGGCTACCGCTGTGAAGACAGGAGGATTTCCTGGACCTGCTGGCCAGTTAGTCTTGCCAAATGCTGAGTTCCAGGTTCAAACATGAGAGACTTTGTCTCAAAACTTAAGATGGAGGGGTTGGAGAGATGGCTCCATGGTTAAGAGCAGGGTTGCTCTTTCAGAAAACCCCAGATCAGCTCCCAGTGGAGCTCACATGGCAGCTCACAACCACCTATAAGTCGTTTCAGGGCTTCTAATGGTGTCTTCTGGCGTCAACAGACACCAACACACATGGTATATATACAGACAAGCAGGCACACAAGCATACACACAAATTTTAAAAAAAGTCTCTTTGAGACAGGGTCTCACTACATATCCCTGGCTGGCCTGGAACTCACTAAGTAGATCATGCTGGCCTCTAACACATAGCGATCTGCCTGCCTCTGCCTCTGAACTGATGGGATTAAAGGCATGTGTCATTGTGCCAAGCCTAAATTTAAAAAAAATAAATAAATAAGGTGGAGAGCAATGGAAGACACTGATACCAACCTCTGGCCTTTGCATGCAGGTACACCTCTATGCACACATACATATACATACATGTATGTACATATATATATATATGATAAATGGAGATATTGAAGGGGAGCAGCTAGTTAGGAGGAGGCTCTTGATTCCATGAAACTAGTAGCGACAACGAAAATTACAGAGCATCCAATAGTTTAAAAGAACCAGGGAAATAAACAACTAAGGGGATCCTTCCTGGGATCACAGCCAGCATGTAACACTGCCCGTATCCGGGTGTTATCAAAAACAATAAAGCAATCAGCTCCTGGTTACTGGAGGCTAACACCTGAATAAAGTCAGATCAGGCCAGGAGCTTTACCAGGAGACAAAGGAAGGGGAGATAAGAAAGTTCCATGAAAGCCACAGTAATGACAAATTCCATGAAAGACACAGTGAATGACAAGGTTTCCTTCTCAAACGACAGTTTCACATTCTAAGCGGCGACATCAGAGACAGCACACGTTGGGGGGAAAGACAGTCCAGCCGGGTCACTGGAGAAATAAGCAGATGACAACAGGCCCCCAGTGAGAGAGGTGCTGACACCCAGAATCTCTACCAAATTTCTATCGGAAATGTACGATAAAGACCAGAGTGGTGACAAATATGTAAATGTTTCCATAACAAGAAAGGGAAAAAAAATCAGCCAACAGAACCTAACTCTGAGGGTCCAGAAGCTGAACTTAAGGAAGAGACCAAAGTCCTTATGCTTGTTCAAAGAACCCAATTACACCAAGCTTAAAAGTTATCTGGGTCTTCATCGATCTGCATCTCCTGTTGACACATCTCTCATATTTGATGGAGGCCTGAATGTTAGTGACAGAATTGCAGACCAACCTGGCAGCCTCCTTTCATTCCCTTCTCCCCTCTAGCCACATATGCCCCCCACTATTTCTGCTAAGAACACCCCCATGATCAGGTTTCTGTAGCAGAGATCACGAATCTCTGCTTTGAGACCGCCCACTAGATGCAAAAGTGACCCTCACTGTGACAAATGTGTGACTTCCTGCCTGCTGGGTCATCCTGACACAGCTCTCAAAGACATCGGTGCTGCCATTGCCACCATCAGTACCAGACAAAGCGTCCAGTCTGTGAATGGGTACCCCCTGTTTTCCAGGTTGTTATTAATTACAAGCTTCCCACTGTGGTGCCTGGTGGAGACCTGGGCAAGGTATAGTGATCTGTGTGCACACTCAACATTGCTGAGACCTGGGCTGTGGCATGACTCGTCCCTAACAGGCCTGAGGGCCAGCCAGCCCAAACCAGTAATAAGATACTTTCTGAGAGCCAACCTGGGTCTGTCTAAGGGCATTAGCAATAGCAGCTGAGACAGGATCTGGAGATGACCTGGACCAATGTCACACCAGTAGATGCATATTCAGCGGACTTTCCCCCAGGGCAGGGTGGAGGGTATATGAGGCTTGCCTCTTCCTGAATAAACTAAGCTTGTTGTTTCAACATTCTCCCAGAGTCTGTGTCATTGATTCTGCACCTCCTTGGCCCCCTCCCGCAAAGGGAACAACAGCACAAGACCCTGCCACCCTGGGCTCCTTAGAACCACAGCTGAACTGAGTGTGTTCCAACCATGCCTTTGTTCCATGGCATGTGTTTGAGGGGATGGAAGCAGAGTTTTAGGCTCATTAGGACAAGGCTACCTTAGAGAGTATTACCCTAGAAGCAGGTGTGGACACTCTTGGTAGGGAGGGCAAGGATAGAGAGGAATGCTGGAGATATATGTGTATTCCTCACTGCCACACAGTATGCCAGACTCCCAGAATTTGAGTTTCCACGTAACTGATAGGCACTAATGCTCACTGATGAGGTGGACTTAGCTCAGTTGTGACCTTCTCTG
Organism: Peromyscus aztecus; assembly: GCA_902168405.1. Taxonomy (NCBI): domain Eukaryota; kingdom Metazoa; phylum Chordata; class Mammalia; order Rodentia; family Cricetidae; genus Peromyscus; species Peromyscus aztecus. Next base: position 5,680 of record CABHPQ010170812.1, read on the forward strand.
TCTCTTCTATGTACAGGATTTTTCCAAAAATATGTCAAATAAAATCTTTAAGGAAAAAATATTTTGCATATAAAAGAATGTATGGGTTAAACTATATGAGACCTTAGAGTTGCTTTTAAAACACACTGGAAAAATAGAAAGATACTAGCAACACAATCATAATTAGACATGGATAGATATTTATTCATTGTGCTATTGTTTCTATTTTTGCTTGTTATAAAGTGTCCACTACAATGTTTTTTAAAAGTATACTGTGATGTCTATTCTTGGTTGTCAACTTGACTATATCTGGAATGAACTACAATCCAGAAATGGAGGGCACACCTGTAATCCGGATCTTGAATCGAGAAGGCAACGGGCCTTTGATCTGGGTCTTGAGACTGGAAGATACAGGCCTTTGATTTGGATCTTGAGGCAGGAAAACAGACCTTTAATCTGGGCCACACCCTCTGCTGGAAGTCTATGTAAGGCCATGGAAGAGGGAAGCTTTTGTTCTTTTTCTGTTTGTCCTCTCCTTGCTAACATATCCATTCCTTCACCTGCACTGAAGCCTACTTCTTTGGGATTCCAGCATATACAGAAGACCAGTTGAGACATCCAGCCTGTGGGACTGAGCAACTACTAGATACTTGGACTTTCTGTTCACAGCCAGCCATTGCTGGATTGAATTAGCTAGACTGCAGCCTGTAAATCATTCCAGTAAATTATATATATAATAATAAATAATAAATAAATAATAATAAAAAGAGAATCATTCCATATGTTCTGTGACTTCTAAAGAACCCTGACTAATATATATCCTCAAATTAGTTTCATCAGTTGGTACTAGAAATGGTAAAAGGCAAAGTTAAGAATGCTGTGAAGAGCTGGTCTATAGCTCAGTGGTAGAACAGTTGCCTAGGATGCATAAGGCCCTAATCAAGTCAGGAAGATGGAGGGCTATGTGTCTGCCCCAGAATCAACACTGAAGATGAATGGACAAGTGGAGTTTGTGTTCCTAAACCTTTCCTAATACTTTATTTCATTGAATTCTCCCCTCAAAACTCCAGTGATTCCATTTAACCAAGTGATTGAATTTAGCAACTTCAATAGGGGACTAGTGGCGCTGTGTGCCTCCTGGTGGATGCATTAGGAAGTGCATGTTGTCATTGTAGGCTTCTTGTCCAAAAAATGTTCCAAAAATCCCAACAGGGACCACAATTAACTATGAACATGGGACAGGAGACTAGCCTGGACTCTTCAAAACTCTCAACACCATGAAGGACAAAAATGGAACCTGACCTGGTGAAGCAGGCCTGCAACCTAGCTGCTTTGTGTGAGGAGGGGGTGGGGTGGGGGGGTGAGGCTGGGAATTTCATGCCCAAAGCCCATTTAGGCTACAGAGCGAGTTTAAGCTTAGCCAAGGTGGTCAGTGACACTCCCTCTCAGTCTAAAAAGTACAAAAAGAGGACTGGAGGTTCACTTGGTCATAGAGTCCTTGCTTAGGGTGTACAAATCTGTAGATTCAATCCCCAGCAAAATAAGGGGGGCGGGGGAGTGGAGGGAAAAGGATTTCAAAAGTCAGGTGAATTTTTTTAACTTAAGAGAGACTAAGGAGCCAGGCGGTGGTGGTGCACGCCTTTTATCCCAGCACTTGGGAGGCAGAGGCAGGCGGATCTCTATGAGTTCGAGACCAGCCTGTTCTACAAAGTGAGTTCCAGGAAAGGCGCAAAGCTACACAGAGAAACCCTGTCTCAAAAAACCAGAGAGAGAGAGAGAGAGAGAGAGAGAGAGAGAGAGAGAGAGAGAGAGACTAAGGATATATGATATATAAAGCTAAAGGGTGAAATCCAGATCCTAGATTCAAAAAGAAGAAGGCTGAAAAGCTATTGTGGGCCTGTGGAGACGGCTCTGTTGGTAAAGTGTTTACTGCATGGGAATGAATGAGGACCTGAGTTTGATCCCCAGCACCCTGTAAAAATGTTAAGTATGGTAGCACTCGTTTGTGATGCCGGCACTGAGAGGCAGAGACAGGTGGAGCCCGGGGATTTGTTGGCCAGCTAGCCCTTCCTAATCGGCAAACTCTAGCCAGTGAGAGATCCTGTCAGAACCAAGGTGGGTGGTCTGTAAGGAACAACACCCAGAGCTGACCTACAGCTTCCACATGTGCACACACATGTGCACCCACCCACACAGTGTACCCTCATACCTATGAACACACAAGAGACAGAGAGAATTATTATAGAGATAATTCAAAAGTTTAATAAATTATATATTCATTGATGTCCAGAAATAGTATTTTAGAAAACATATTATCTATGGCAATAAAAATCTCTTTTTAATATTTTTAAAGTTATTTCAGTGTGTGGACATGTGCACGTGTGTGCAGGTGTCCACAGAAGCCATAGACATCATCAGATCTTCTGGAGTTAGCCATGAGCCACCCTGCCTGAGTGGGTGCTTGGAACCAAAGTCAGGTCCTCTGCAAACTTGTGTTTTTAACTGCTGAGCTGTCTCTCCAGCTCCAAAACTAATCTCTAAAGAGGTTCTATTATCGACCAAGAGACTGAAATCCAAAAAGGAAAAGGATTTTGCCTAAGAGTCACAGCTGGCCAGCAGCAGCAGCATGGCAGGCCCAGGTCTGTCTGCCTCCAGAGCCTGTGCAGTCCGCTGGGTGCTCCTTCCCCTGCAACATCCCCAGGAAGCGAGAGGCGGGGCTGAGATCCAGAGTCTCCAGGACGCAGCCATGACTGTGGTTGTAAAGGGACTCCTTGTTATTGCCATGCTATCAGCGTCATTTATTCGTTTATTCGACACAAAATGCTAGGAGACGATGATAAACAAAAGAGGCGGTCCCCGGGCTCACTCTGGAGGAGGAGACAGATGTTCAATAAGTCCTGGAATCCGTCCAATGTTTGTAATCACAGAACGAGGTGAAGAGCCATGAGGAAAAGGAAGCCGGCCAAAGCAGAAGGATGGCGGCAGGCAGGGTTCCCGGAACTGCACTTCGAAGAGTAAATAGGAGTGAATGATGAAGACGAAGGAGAGCGAGCAGCAGGCCTGGGTAGGAAGAAGCTTGGCCTTTCAATAAGGAAGTTCCAAGTATCAGCAGGTGTATGATGCAAGATGAGAAAGCCGGACCTGAGTCGGGACCCCCAGCAGCCATGAAAAAAGCCAGGCCCAGTGGCATGTGACTGTAATCCAGTGCTGGGGAGGTAGGCACCCTGGGGCTCGCTGGCCAGCCAGTCTAGCTAAATCACTGAGTTCCAGGTTCAGTGACAGATTCTGTGTCTGAGTTCGCCTTCTGTTGCCATAATAAACACCTGGACCAAAAGCAACCTGGGAAGGAAGGAGTTTATTTGGCTTTCTTATACCACCCTGGCAGAACCACCTGCCCAGGGGTGATGCTACCATAGTGGGCTGGTCCCTCCCACATCAATCTTAAGAGATGGCTCCGCAATCAAGAGTACCTTATTTCTGGTCATGGTGGTCCATACCCTTAATCCAGCACTTAGGAGGCACATGGATCTCTGTGAGTTCAAGGCCAGCCTGGACTACATAGAGTTCCAAGGCAGCCATAGCTACATAGAGAGACCCTGTATTAAAAAGAAAAAAACAAATAGCACATGTTGCTTTTATAGAAAACCCTGGTTCAATTCTTCCACAGGGTGGCTCAGAGCCATCTCTAGCTCTAGTTCCAGGGGGATCCAATGCCCTCTTCTGACCTCCGAGGGCACAGACATGAACGTGGTACACTTACACACATGCAGGCAAGACATTCACACACATCAAACAAAATGAATCTAAATAAAACTTTCAAAGAGAGAAAATGACCACAAACATGCCCACAGGACAATCTGGTGGTGCCAATCCCTCTACTGAGAGAACGTCTTGTCAGACGTATCTAGGTTTGCATCAAATTAGTCTTACGTTTGTTCCACAGAAACTAACCAGGACGCCCTGTCTTAACAAATAAGGTGAAGTGGGCCAGTGAGATGGTTCAGTAGATGATAGTTTCTGCTGCCCTGCTCATTTGATCCCTGGGACCTGCACGATAGAAGGAGAGAACTGGCCCTCACAGGCTGCCCTTGGCCCTCCACATACCCCCCACACCAATGGAGAGATTAGAGACAAGTAGCGTGAACGGATTTTTGGTTTTAAAAAACATCGCTGTGGTGAGTGTTCAGATGGTCCTGGGGATCTAGGCCAATGGACCAGATGTGGTCAAGCCAGTTAAAAGGTTGTGGAGAGCTCAGACAATGGTGGACAGGTAAGGAGGGGCCAGATCCAATGGATATTTGGAAGACGACATGGAGACAGGTCGGACTAGGAGGTGCTGACGGTGGCTCAGAGGTTCCTAGCTTGGGTAAGCAGAGGGAGAGGCCAATCCCAGAGAAGGGAGGGGGTTCACTGAAGAACACTGGACATCGGCAGGTCTACTCTGAGTGGGACCTCGGAAATGACAGATCGGTGATTCTTTTTATGATCTGCCAGTGGAGAAGCGAGGAGGCAGTCAGGTGTGCAGGTCTGGAGTTCAGAAGAGAGGTCTAGCCTGGGCACACATTTCAGAGTCGCCAATTCGTGGATAAGGCAGAATCTGAAAGTGAGGGTTTAACCAGAACCTTTAGGACTCAGTGGAACTAAAAGCAAAAGCAGCAGTTGCTATAAAAACAATGAGATGAGTAGTGAGTGGTGGGGTTGGGTGAGGGATCTGAGAAGTCCTGGGCTCAGAGTGAGCCTCAGTGTAGTGCTTTCTGATTCCATCACGTCCCTAGTGACGGAAGGTGGTTCGTGCACTCCTCCACCTGGGGTCTGCTGTCACTCTGCCTCAGAACAAGCCTCTACCAGACATTGTCCATGGCTGCTGCTAATGCTTCTGGAGACACTGTTCTGTCCCCAGGCTCCCCTGCTGGTTCTCTCCATGGTTATAAAACAAAGCAGCCCATATTGTCTTATTTATGAACCAACTCCTTAGTGGTGAACAAAAGTTATAAGCAAAAAATATATTATATTATATTATATTATATTATATTATATTATATTATATTATATTATATTATATCTATTATATTATAGCATGCTGTGTGGCCTGGGCCTGCACAAGACAGGCCTTCTCAAAGTCAGTCACTGATGGGAGGGGTTCATAGGACCCCCACTTCTTACTGCTCAACCATGGGCTACTGTGGACTTGGGGGACACCATCTTCAGTTGTATGCCTGCTGGGATACCCACTAGGCTCCAGTGGATAGCTTCAACCCCAAGGCTGCACAGATGGCCCAGAGACGAGTCTTCTCAATGGGTGTGCAGTTCTATCTCACTGTGGCTTTGATTTGCCTTTCCTTGTTAACAGATAATATCAAACCTCTCTTTTTGTTCTTGCTGATCATTCTGTATCTCCTTTTGGAAACAGCTGCTCCAGGGTGTGCTATTTTTACTGCATCATATGTTTTAAAATGAACAGATTGATTTTCCTGATACTGTCTCTACATTGAATTTGCCTAGTGAAAAGAAAAAAATCACAGCTTACAAAACGGTATGGCATCACCTTGGTACAATGGCAGCCACCGTACTAAACCCCCACATTTTCGATGGCCCAGACATATTTGAAGTTTTTCCTTGCTTCCGGCCAGTAAATGGATCTTCTTTCCCTGGGCACTTCCCAATATGGAGCTCAGTAGTCTTGGGCTCACAGCCCAAAGGTGGTGCTGGTGTAGTATTTGCAAAGGGATTTTCAAATCCTCCGTGCTGGGGGCCAAGTGAGACTGGAGACTGCACACCAGCGGTGTTCCTTTAAGTATAGAGATGGAGATGGTGCACAGTTGCTTCAACCCAGGGAGAGGCCTCACCCAGGAGGTTCTGTAGGAAGCAAAGAAGCTGACGACGCTAAGCTGTGGGTTTGAGTGTCGCACTGAGGGATCTGAACTGGAAAGGAGGAAAAGAATAACGAATAGGTGTGAGGCTGTGAGAGGCTGAGGAGGAGCAGATTGTGGTCCAGCTCCAGGGGACCTGATACCCTCTTCTCACCTCCACAGGTGCCCACACACATGTGGCACACACTCATACAGACACACACATACACATAAATGAAAAATAAAGTGGATCTTAAAACACACACATGCAAAGCAAAAAACAATAAGTGTCCTTGCTCTGGGCTCTGGAAAAGATAATTCTAAACACTCCTCAGGAGAATTCGTAAGCAGAAGCATCCTTCACATGGCTTTGGTGTTCAAATGTATTCTACCTGGAGAGCATGGCAGAGCCCAGGCTGAGACACATGCACACATGGAATGAACTTGGCCAGTCATGTCAGCAGTTTTAATTCAGAGAAGCAGGGAGGGCACTGGGAACGTGAGCAGTCGGCCACATTGGTCCATATTTTTACCCCTGGGAAGAATGATCGATCAAATATTTCTGAGAATAAAAATGAATACATTACAGAAAGCTTGGGTAGAAATACAAGATCAGAAAGAAAGAGACTAAAAGTTCTTTATATTGCCCCCAATGACAGCACACACTTCAGAGTGCGGATCCGTCCAATGGTAAGTAAGCAGATTAGAGGAACCCAGTTAAAAGACACCACCAGCAAGCAAACACACCCAGAATGTGGGCCGAGTGAGCCCACAAGCATCACTGCAACAGGCCAAAGGCATGGGCAGAAGAATGGAGAAGAGAATCTAGGCTCCACTGGATTGAGTGAGGCTTCGAGACAGAAAACTAAGGATTATTTGAACCCTGTTTGACTCCTGACCCAGTGAACAAACATTTTTATAGTCTCAATGTCTTTTATGTCTCAAGAAAAACTTTTTTGCATTTGAATGCAACTGGAAATACCTGGCATGATGTGATCTTGTATCTAAGAAATAATGTTTTGGACTGAGGAGATGGCTCTGTCAGTTAAAACACAAACATGAAGACCTAAGCTTAATCCTCAGAACCCACTTTTCTAAAAAAAAGAAAAAGCCAAGCACTGTGGCGTATATGTGTAATCTAAGCACTGGGGAGGCAGAAACAGGTGGGTCTCTCACCTGCCTCGCCTACTTGGTGAGTTCCAGGCCCATGCAAGACCCTGTCTTGGAAAATAAGATGCTCAGCTCCTGAGGAAGAATGCCCAAGGTTGTCTTCTCATACTCACGTGCTCACACATGAAAGAGCACACACAGGAAGAAAGGAAAGGAGGGAGGGAGGGAGGGAGGGAGAGATGGAGGGAGGGAGGGAGGTAAAGGGAGAGAGGGAAGGAAGAAAGGAAGGAAAAACTGTTTGATGGCTTTAAGAGTGTGTGTGTGTGTGTGTGTGTGTTGTTTTGGTAAAATTTTGCTACATATTCCAGGTTGACTTGAACTCACTATGTAGCTCAAGCTAGCCTTCAATTCACAGCCATCCTCTTGCCTTAGCCTTCTAGGTGCTGAGATTACAGGTATGCACTATCATGCCTACCTGGAAATAATACTTTTAGATATTTGCTGAAGTGTTTGGAGGGAAATGTGATGTCTAGGATTTGCTTTGTAATTTCTCAGCAAAGAAAAAAGGAAGAAAGGACCAATATGGTAAAACACTGGCAATCATTAAATGAGCGATACATATTAATGTGGGTATTAATTAATATATTTGAATGCAACTTGTTTATAGTTTGATGTATGTTTCATAGTAAATAATTCCAGATCACTTCGGAAAACAGTGGACTCATCTAGCACACACACTGATTCTGCTCTTACAGAAATACTGGTTGTTTTTCTAAAACTGTCTAATGAGAATGCTTCCTAGCATTGAAGCCCAGCTGACATTTGCCCTGCTCCCATTATGAAATGCCAGAGTTTGGAAGAAAATAAGCCCTTTGTACCCTGAGATGAACCAATAATGATAAGGTCGATCCATCTAGTTCTTCCTAAGCTAATTCCTGTAAGTGTGGCCTCCCTAATTTAAAAAAAATAAAAAAAAAAGTGTCATTAAACCTCTGAGATGGCTTAGCAGGCCAAAGTACTTGCAGCCACACCTGAAGTCCCTGGTTGTATCCCAGCATGTCACTTGGTGACGGGAAAGAGCAGACCCCGGCCAGTGTCCTCTGACTTGCACCATGGCATGTGTGCCCCAACCCCTGAACACATAAGGTACATGTATTTTTTTCCTAAGAAATAATGAATGTTTTCCATTTCAGAATGCTAAAATCTGAAATAATGTCACACTTTTCATGAGAAAACTGTTTTCCATTGTGAGCGGACGTATAAATGATAATCTTGCAGGATTTTTTCTTTTAAATTCTTGGAATTTCTATCTGGGCATAGTGGTGCCCACCTACAATCGCAGCATCAAGAGGACTGTGGGTTTGAGGCCAGCCTGAAAGGCACAGAGCTCCCTTGAAATGCCGTAACACACATTTGAGCTGGCCTTCTTGAGGTCTTACTGCCTTCTGACTTTTTTGAAAGTATCATTAAGATGTTGTCCCAGTACCATATAATTCACTAACAGTGTATGTGTTTTGGGGTTTTAAGGGTTGTGCAAGCAACACCATGATCAACTTAGGACACACCCTTCACCCAGGACAAGCCCTACATCCATTGGCAAACACTCTCCATCTCCGATTCTGACCCTCACTCCCGGCCCCAGTCTCCGCGAGTTTGCTCATTTTCCGTGTTTGATATCAGCGGAGTCACACAACGTGTAGCTTTTTTTTTTTTTTTTTGGTTTTTCGAGACAGGGTTTCTCTGTGTAGCTTTGCGCCTCTCCTGGAACTCGCTTGGGAGACCAGGCTGGCCTCGAACTCACAGAGATCCGCAGAGATCCGCCTGCCTCTGCCTCCCGAGTGCTGGGATTAAAGGCGTGCGCCACCACCGCCCGGCTCATGTAGCATTTTTGATTGGCATCTTTCACTTGGCCCAGCATCTTCAAGGTTCAACAATGTTGTAGCATGTATCACTACTTTTTTCCTTTTCTGCTTTGAAATTTTTTAAGATTTATTTTAATTTTTTATTATATGTACAAGTGTTTTTGCACAAGTAGAGGGCATCAGATCCTCTGAGATTACAGGCAGTTGGGAGCTGCTATGTGGTGCTAGGAATTGAACCGGGGTCCTCTAGAAGAGCAATCACTGCTCTTAACTGCTGAACCATCTCTCCAGTTGCCCTTTGTACTTTTAAATACTACTCTATTATAGGATTTTATTGTAATTCCATCAATGAACATTTGAGTTGTTCCTCTTTCTGGCTACAGTGCCGCTATGCAAATTTGTATGGAAGTTTTAAGAGTAGACTTGAGCCTCTGCTCAGGCCCACACACCTGCAGCAACCTCCTTGTCCCCATTCACAGATACACACAGGCACCTTACTGGCATAAGATCTGTAAATTCCCACCCAAAGACAAGCCTAATACCGGGATACCTCACCTGGGAAGTGAGTTAAATCAAAGAGAGTATTGGCTTGTGGGACACATCCTACCCATGGGCAGAGATTGGAAGAATTAATATTAAGATGTTCATAGAATCCAAAGGGAGCTACAGATTCACAGTAATCCTCATCCAGATCACAATGACTTGTTTTTGTATAAGTAGTACCTAATTTCTCTCCTGACATTGTAGTCAGACATTGTCTGGAGCAAACAGTAAATTCTTTGGTTTTCCACGCTGGGGTGTTGAGAACTAGGGTGAAATTTGGAACACTTTGTGCCACCTAATCTTGGTACGGGCCTGCCGGCTGGTAGGCTGTGTAGACATAGAGAGGTGAACCCAGAGCTTGCAGCCCTTGTCCCCCACCTTCTTATCCAGGTTGTGTTATTCGGAGTTGCTTGGACATTTCTAGGTAGAAAAGTCTGTTTCCAGAATGTTTTTAGAGACATTCAGGACTTGAGGAACACTTCAGATATGTCATCCCTCCTTTGACCTAGATAGAACTCAGAACTGTAAAGTTAAGTCATTTCGTTTTGAAAGGGGGAAATTGTGCCTACCTTTGCACACACAGCCACTTACATCTGCTCAGAATAATGGTCAAGTATGGATCACTAAATACTCACTTCCTTACCGGAGAAGAAACTGGGTGGCTGAAGGACAGGACCTTTGTACGAAGCACCGATGTTTGTATGTGTCGTCTGAAATTTGTCCAATGTGCATACAACCCTCACCACCCACCCCTCTTTCCCCCAACCCCATACTTCTCCCACCCCCACCATAATGGTAGGGATGAACCCAGGACCTTGCGCCTACTCACCTAGTGCTGTACCACTGAACTACACCCCCAGTCATTTTCCCTCAGGACTGTTCATCTGGCTCATTTATCAAAATGCAGACTGCAAAGAAACTGAGGGATTGCAGGGTCTGGGCAGCATTCTGTTAGTAATGCTGGCTGGAATCGTCTGTGCAGGGGAAGCTGAATGTCTTGTGTAAAGTACCATCTTCCTGTTTATTTCTTTGGGGACAGGAGACAGGAAAAGAGGAGCCAGACATTTTTGGAAGATGTCCACAGTGGTGGCATACAGGAAACAAATGTCTTTATCATCTCAGTCATTGTATCTTCCTTCATCATGGGTTTGATAGGGAAAATTAAGACATAAATTTTCTAGGGATTCACTGAACTGAAACATAGGCTAGAAGGGGTGTTTGGTGCTTTTTTTTTTTTTTTAAGATAAACCCTTAGATGTAGCTGATTGAGACCCTAAGTCCCTCTTCTAATGAAGACACTTGCCTTGGTAAGCTATCTCCAGACTGTAACGGTCTAACACAGCCCCAGGCCAACCTTGCAAGAATCCCCCACCCCCCACTTCTCTAACAGAAATGTTGAGGAAAACTTGTAAATAGGCAGTTGCACCTAAGAGACAAAATGCTGAAAGATCCCAACACCTCTCATCCGTGGGTCAAGTGAAACTCGGTCCACTTTGCTCCCCACTGAGAGCTGGAGGACCCAGGCAAGGATAGGTAGGTGCTTAGTATCAAAGACTGGGGAGCCAAGACATTGAAAGTGAAGATATACGTATATGTTTGTTTGTAACTTCCAAAATCAGTATGTCTACAAAGAAATAGATAATCCTAGAATGGTTGGCATTGATTGCCAACTTAGCACAACCTGGAATAACTCAGGAGAAAAGTGTATGGGCGTGCCTGGGAGGGGGTTTACAGAGTAGGTTAGCTGAGGTGGAAACATGAATCCTAACTGTAGGCAGCACCCATGGGCCGGGGTCCTGGAATGAATAAAAAGGAGAAACCAAACTGAGCACAGCAGGCATCCCTCTCTCACCGCGCCTCCCTCCCAGGACGGACTGCATCCCCCTAGAACCGTGAGCCAGGATAAACCCGTCACTCCCCAAGTGGCCTTGGTCAGTGTTTTGTTACAGCAATGAGGAAATAACTAATACAGAGACCCAGTGGGTAACGGACTGGACTGAGCCTTGGGATCGAGAACCCCCCAGGAGAAAACACATCACAGAGAAGCATACTTGATAAAATTTATTTTAAAAAAGAAAAAATAATTTATGCCCTTGACAAAATAAAAGATCTAATAATATAAATGTTTCTTAGAAAATATATGAAAAGATAATATAACAAATATTAATAAATCAATATTCACATGACAGCAAAAGTGGTAATAATTCTACAGGAAGGGTACGAGGAGGAGGCTGGCCTGCACACAGCAGTCACTCTGGAAAGGTCTCCCATTCCTTCTTTCTCCTACAATGAGGTGTGTTCCTGTTTCTAAGAAAACCTGATACACGTGAATCTAAACTTAGGAAGCTGATCGGTTAGGAAGCTGATATTTATTTGCACCACAAAATAATTCTTTACAAAAAAAAAAAATTCTGTCAAGGATCCTTTAAGTAGCAAGTTTCCTAATGTGTTTAGAATACAATTAACCAAATTCACATGTCCTTAACTCCTTTCCAGTGTAGTTCTGTGGTGAAGAGTGAGGTATGCCCGAAGTGAGGCAGCGACAGAGGTGACTCGGGACCGGTCTAGAGAGGATGCTCCTATGGCAGCCTGAAGGAATGGGTGTTCGAGCCATCCTCAGCCCTCTGGTTCTCCAATTCTGAGCTCTCGTGTTTCTCGCCTCTCTTCTTTCTGGTAAACTGTTCACTCGGTGCTCTCAAGATAAGGAAGTTATGTGTGTGTGTGGGGGGGGGTGAACTCGTGAGTCACTCCAACAGAGCCAAGTGAGGGGAGAATGTGGGGTTCTGGGTGTGTGTTGGATGTGACTGGGGGAAGTAGAAAGATTCCTCTATTCTTGATGCGGTGCTTTTGAGGTCCCTCTTTCAGAAGGGACCTCTGATTCCCTGAGAAGGAGCAGCGCAGTCTGGCCTTCCTTGGATGGGACATGTCTTCAGGAGGACACATGAGGGTCTATTTGTCACACTCCTCCTGGCTGCCCTCAGCACAGTGGTAGTGCTGTTCACAGAACTCCTGGATCCGGCTACAAGCCTCCAGCATCATCACCTCGGGGACCGTGATGACAACTCGGAAGAAATTTGGGTACTCGAAACACTGCAAAAACAAGGACTTGTTATCTCCAGGGCAACCGAATCTAACACTGGCTCACCCTCGCATAGCCAGGCCTCTAGTCTGCAAGACAGGGCTATGTCATTGCATCAGGGGTATCAGGTTGCTCTCACACCCCATCCCTGGAGTGCGGTGTCAGCAACTGAGTTAATTCATCTTAAAATTGGCTGTTCCCCTCCCACCCAGTGTTTCCAACTTTTCTTCCTGGTCCTGAGGGGATAATGACGGGGGAGAAACTGATTTTAGGTAGAAGCCATAAAACACATCAGTTGGAATCTTATCAAACGAGAATACTTGGCATCGAGAGAAGGTTAGGCTACAACACAGCTCCGGAAGACCTCCGGGGTCTCCAGGAGCTGTTGGGACTGTGCAGAGACACCAGCACTCACCGTTGCTGGGAGGCAGTGGACAGAATGCTCCGCAAATAACTGCTCTGTGAACTCCACGTCATTCTCAAATTCTGGGAAATGTTCCATCTCGATTCCAACCTGAACCAACAGTAAGAGGAGGCCAGCATGTCACCAGAGGAGGAACACAGGCCACTTTCCTATGCCCGAAATGAGAGCAGGGACTCCTTGAAAGCTGTCTGGGAACTCTCCAACCCATAGCTAGAGCACCAACACTGTGGAACTCGGGGGCTCCTTGCAGGGAGGAGGGGCCATGTTTATATTCATATTTTAGTTTATTGGCGGGTTCCTTCCCGGATATTGATAAATAAAAATAGGGAAAGAATACCATTTCTCTTTTCTCAAAAGAGGTAACATTAGCATTAGGACCAGGTCATTTTTACTTTGTAGGGTCTCCCTCATCAATTGTAGACATTTAGCATTCCTGGGCTACAAATGGCAATAGTGACCCTGAAGACAAAATCCCTAAGTGGCCCCCCTACCTCTGAAGGCACCAACATCACTCCCAGCCATGAAACACAAAGCACGCCTCTGTATCTATGTGTGAGTTGAGTGACTGTACTGAGAATTAGGTTATTGAGAGAGTTTTAACACAGGTTAAACCAAAGCACTGGGGTAATTCATAACAAGACAGTTCCTCAAATGATGGGGACCGGTGCCTAACTCACTGTCTTTGTAGATGGAAACAATACCCTGCATGACCATCCATAATGATCCTGCCAAGCCAGCCTCGTCCTGTGCTTTATCACTTCTACACATGCACACCCATGTGTGCCCCCACACACACACACATACACACACTTACCATAAGGTACATGGCTCCAGAAGGGCGGACTGGCTGGAGTCCAGGAATGGCAGCCAATGCCCCATAGCAGAGGTCCGAATTCGACTACAAGAAGAGGCAGAGATAGAGGGAAAAAAAATCAAGGATCAAATTTTAAGTAAAAGAAAAACATAATTTTTTACATGTAATGTTTTATATAATAAAATTATCTTCTTTTTTTTAAGAAAGAAAAACATCATTGAAGGTACAGCCTTCATTGAAGGCCACACACCTAGACTTAACATCATAGCACAAAGAGGTAATAAGAACAAAACCCATCACTTGAAGTTCTTAGCGAGACAGAGTGAATTACAGGAAGTGAGGAATGTGCCTACGGAAAATGACATTGATCCACCTTCTGATTTGGAAGCCCCACATTGAAACAGTGGTCCAGAATTTAGGGACAATCATTCCTAATTCCACTGGTGTGCTCTCTGGCTCCCAAACTGCTCGAGTGGAAGGCTCCAAGCTGCCCTTTACCTTCAGGAAGCTTAAAGTGTCATGGTAGAACTCTTGAGGGGTACGCTGAAGGATACTCTTCAGAGCTCCTTGGACAATGGTGCATGGCCCCAGGATCCGCTGACTCAACTTTACCAATCCATCTCGAATCTAGAATGTACCAGGAAACAAATTATTTAGCCTTTCTAAAACATCCCTGTGTTGTGACTCTTTTCTGGCCTTTCTGCCAGGCTTGTAATCTCAGGAAGTGATGGCACCTCGTGACCCACTTACATTAGACTACCTGACTCTGCAGCCCTTCTCTGTCACAAACCTGTGGGCAGATGATGTAATTTCTCTGCGCCCTGTCTTTCTTGACTGTAAAATGGTCTCAGAGGGTGTTATGAAGATAAAATAAAAATAGGAGTCATAAAACATGAATGATAGTGCTGTCGTTACTGTGATTGTTCGCCCTTTTATAGCCTTAGAATTGGAGTCGGGGGAAATTTCCTCATAGACCCAGAGACTCAAACATGTGAGAACAGGGTTTGGATGAGGAATATCTGTCACGTCTTCATTCATCATGTTTCCAGGCACTGCGAACAATACCGTCAGGAGGGGGAGGAAACCCTACCTCCACAACACTGAGTATTCAAACCAAACACGTGTACTAAATTATCCAGGCCATTTTACCATATTGCTCTCACCTCGTTGCCAAAAATGTCTCTTCGATCGTGGATGAGGATCCAGCCCAACCTCCAACCAGGAACCAGCCAGCGCTTGGCCAGCCCACCACAGGACAGGATGGGGACGTTGGTGCTGAGGGTGGCCAGTGGTTCGTATTTGTGATCTGAAAACACCTGAGGAAAAGCGGAGTTCTTGAATGCTCTGGATCCTTCCTTAGACACTGAGGGACAGAACAGTGGATTGGCAGGCCCTTCCCACCCTCACGTATGACTGGATCCCACGTGGTTCAGGGAAACTTATCCAAAGACATTTAATTTGGTGTGTGTTCTGGATTAAAGGAAACCAGAAACAAGGACAGTGACGCTAATCTAAATGTGTGTACAACTTCTGAAAACTGGCACTGTGGAATTATGACTGGTGGAGTTATAGATTTAAAAATAAAAGGTGGGTCCATAATCCAATATCTAACATTCCTGGACCCAACTAGGTTACAGAACTCAGACTTTTGGAGAAATTAAAAGGCTACCCAGCACGTATGTCATATGTGATATTTCCAAGGAAATCTAGAATAATACTTCCCCAATCAGTGATATTAACAGCCCTCCCTTTTCATTTGCACCTTTTTTTAAAGTTTCTGGTGCTGGGAATTGGACCCAGACTCGAGCTTGATAGCTAGGCATGTACTCAACCACTGAGTTACATTTTGAGGACCCCCTACCTACTCTTAAAAATACACATCCATAAAAGTCATGAACAAGAAATCTACAAAGTACCTTTCTAGACTATCAACTTGGCGTCTATATTCAAGTAAATTCCAACAACTCTTGGATTTCCCCGCTCTTTGAATTAAATAAACAAGTAAATTAAAAGCTAAGGAGACGTGGTCTGTATATTTGTTGAGAGGGCTTCCGAAGATGCATTAGCCAACGCTAGACACCCCATAAAACAATATGGTACTGACACACTCCTGGAGTGTTGTGCCCACCCCAGACTTACCATGTCACCATAGATCTCGTCAGCTAAGATGGGGACACACTGCCTTTCAGCCACTGAAAATTAAACAAAAACAGCCATGCGGGAATCATTTTCAGTTTCAACGGCCTCGCCATTTCCTTCATGCCTAGTCCTCTGTGATCTGCCTTCTGTGCTCGTGGGTCCAACCATCTTCTTGGGAACTAAATGCAGCTGACATTCTTCCAGGATGTTAACCTAAACGAGCCATTTAACTGCATATTTCAAACTCTCTCTTCCACATGATGGTAGTGACGAAAGGCAAATATGGGTGAAATGGCTCTTAACCAAAATGCCTGGGATCAGGAGATTTGAGGGTTTTATTGTTACACTTTTTTGGGGTTGTTTGTTTGTTTTTGTTTGGGATTTTAAAAAGGGGTTTAGGGATATTTATACAGACTTGCCATTTGAACATTTCTAATCTGAAAATACAAAATGCACCAAAATAGAATGCTTGCCATTTTGGGATTGGGGATGTGCAGCCTGTATTTCTCATTCCCCTTCTTTTAGACTGGCCCTGGGGGTCCATGACACACGATTGACTAGAGACGGAGCGGGCGTTTCTCCACCTCCATCCCAGGCTCAGGACTTAGGAGCACATTCTGCCACTTGGGGAGCAGCTAAAGGATTCTGCTCTCACCTACTCCCCTGTGCAGGGCCCTTGGCACTTACCTGCCAGTATCTTCTGCAGGTGCCTCTTACTGAACACGGAGCCACAGGGATTTGACGGGTTGTTGACAACGAGACAGGCTGTTTTTTCATCAATCAGAGACTCCAGTTGCTTTAGGTCGATTTCCCAAGACTTCTCAGGCTGAGTAAGAAGAAAGAGTGAGACTAGGATGTTTCTGAACAATTTAGGGGGATACTCAACCCAAGGATTTAGTATAAAGAATAAAATAAGTCAATGAGATGGCTCGGCCGGTAAAGGCGCCTGCCACCAAGCCTGGTGACCTGAGTTCCATCCCCACGCCCCACATGGTGGAAGGAGAGAACTGACTCCTGACATGTGTCCTTAGACCCCCACACATGTGCTATTGTTTGCACATGCTAAACTCACTGCCCCGTTCACGCACACAAACATACACACAAAATAAGTAAATATAACTTTTTTAAAGAATAAAATCTGCCTTTGGCTCTAACCCCCGACCTGTAGACCATTCTCTGTATGGCAATGATCATTTCTTTTTTACAGGGTAGTAACCAAGCACTTGAGTCAAAAATTAAAAGTCAGAGCCTGGAGAGACGGCTCAGAGGTTAAGAGTACTTGCTACTCTTGCAAAGGACCCAGGTTCTATTCCCAGCACCCATATGATGGCTCACAACCATTTGTAACTTCAGTTCCAGAGACTTTAACACCCTCTTCTGGCAGGCACACGTGTGGTATGAAGATATAATACTCATACATACAAGATAAAATAAACATTTAAAAAATCAAAAGTCAATTACCAATAGATTGTAGAGCTTGACCTCAATTCCCATAGATTCAGCCAAAGTCCTATAGAGGGAAAACCCGGGTCTTGGAATGAGGATATTTTGTCCTGGATTGGCCAACACAGCTAAACAGAGCTCAATAGCCTGACTGCAGCCACTTGTCAGAATGACATCCTGTAAAGAAAGGAGAAGAGTGGACTTGGGTAAGTTGGAAGCAATGAACTTACCTCAGTAACTACCAAGGAAAAAGGAAGAGTTGTGCTGAGCACAAACCAAATCTATTCATCTATCTATCTATCTATCTATCTATCTATCTATCTATCTATCTATCTATCTGTCTGTCTGTCTATCTTTGATCTATCTATCTATCATCTATCTCTAAATGTGGTTGAAATTGATGGCCACTTAAAAAAAAAACAAATCACTTTAAAAAGAACAAGCTGGCTATGATTCAACCAACTTACAAGGGAGATCTTCGATTGACCTTGGACTATTTTTCACCAGGTTATTTATTTACTTTTGACCACAGATTTGAAGCCTGATGTTTCTCTGAACACAGATGAAAGACGCCTCTTTGATTAGGAGGCAGACAACAAGAAGGGAGGGCAGCATCTAAAGCTGACACTGACGGGACTCAGGATGCCATGAGACCTCTAGAGTTCTGTCTCAGAGCCCTAAAGTGAGTGAAGGAAAATACACACTTCAACACATCCTAATGATAAATTCTTCTAAATTGAATTAGTTGCCATTTGTGAATAGTCTCTCAATGATCTTTTGAAGAAAATCAAATCTAGGATAACTTCGGGGGTCCTTTGAGACTCTGTGACAACACTACATAAGACCTCTTACACTGTACCCTGATCAGTGACCCAACTGTGTAAGAAGTCCTCAACTTGCCAAAGGGTGGTTCTCCTCAGCGTCCCTCAAACCACCACTCCTGTGGGATAGAAGCAAGGAGTCTGCTTGCCCTCAGTGGGCTCTGAGCTGGTACCCGGCTCACCTTAGCCTCCAGTGGAGCCTCAGCACAGTGGTAATAGGAAGCGACCTCCTCCCGACTGGATAAGTAGCCTGAGACAAGACAGGAAAGGAAGCTGGAGGTTTTCATCCCGCCATTGACAGTCTTGCCCCAAACTTCAACGCTGCTCCCAGCTGCCTCCTGTCCTTGCTTAGGGACAGCTCATTCTGTGTAGCCCAGTCGCCACATGTGAAGGGAATTACCTTTCTGTGTGGCAGTTTTATTAGAAGTATAAAGGTATGATGACAACAAGAAGCTCCCCAAACCGTAAAATGCACTGCATGATCTTGACTACTCTGATTGCATTTTATGACGCTTTAGATAGGGTTTCAGTTATTCCTAAGTCCCTTTATACAGTGTCTATTTTCTGGAATGTCATCAACAGTTTCAATGTGTACAATCCTCTTTCAGTGTTTTATCTTATATAATATACTTATAGTATCTTTGTACACAGGCTCTCTTCTTCTGGAACATTCCCAACATGGCTTGCAGGCTTGAAGTGTTGGCAGTTTCAAACCTATTATAATGTTTTATAAAATTGCCTTCCAGAAGACAAGTTAACAAGGACACGAACTGTATTCATCATCTTTAATTTAAGATACACTAATGATTCTTTCCAGTGACACCGACCAACATTTCCTACTTTATTAATGAGGGAGAACGAATTCCCAGAGACCACGATCATCTCTCCTCCTTTACTGCGCAATGCTCAGACCCTGTGAACACTTCTCAGACGAAGGTTTGATTCCAGTTTCCAAGCTCAATTAGTGCCCTGATATTTTGGATAATAGAATTATTTATTTGTGTATTGCAGGGGTGTGCACACATCACGGCACATGTGTGGCGGGCAGAGGGCAGCTTGGTGGAGTCAGGTCTCTCCTTCTATGTGGGTCCCAGGGATTGAACTCAGGTCGCTAGGCTTGGCAGCAAGCTTGTTTTACCCACTAAGGCATCTCACTGGCCTTTGTTATAATATTTTTGTGACCTGATTTTGAGTCTTGAATTTGATTGTTGTTCTATGCAGCTTTCTAACATGTAAGTAATCCACCTAAAAGTATGTCCCAGTTGGGCAGTGGTGGCGCACGCCTTTAACCCCAGCACTCGAGAGACAGAGGCAGGTGGTTCAAGGCCAGCCTGGTCTGTGGAGTGAGTTCCAGAACAGCCAGAGCTGAAACCCTCTTGGAAAAGCTTTTGAATCTGATATTAGTATGAAACCAGGTCATTGTTTTCTCTTTCTGCATGAAGAATGGTTCAGTGTATACAACACCCTGGGGAAGATACACGACATGAAAATAAAACCAAGGAATTACTTATTTTGCCAAAATCTTTAGGAGAGACATTTTGACAGGTGTAGTTTCCCCAAATAGGAAAGTGTCTTGCTCTCGGGAATAACTTCTGTCCCCAACATAATTGCCATTTTTTGTTATGTTCCCTCTTTCTTAAAAATGCATTTTAAAGAGACCAAGGCCGGAATGAAAGCACAGCTTCAAACCATAAGGAAATAAAGGAGCTATTTACAGGGGGCAAAGTGTAAATAAACGTAGGGCCAGGAAGACTGAGTGCCAGCCAGACTCAGCCTTCGTGGTAAAGATGGGCAGCACTGTTGAAGGAATAACTGTGTTTGGAGACCTAATGGGGAGGTGCCAGGGAAGAAATTAAACCTCAGCATCTGTGTTTAAGAATCCAGAGTGGAAGCCTTTCCCTAAATCTAAAGGGCTGTTTCATCTTGGGCTCTTAGAAGCATGGATCAGGAAATCTAGGGCAATTACTATCGGTGGAATCCTATTTAAAAATCATGAAAGAGGGCCAGTGAGATGGCTCAGTGGGTAAAGGTGCTTGCTGCCAAGTTTGACAACCCTGAGTTCAATCCTCAGGACACACATGATGGAAACAGAAAACCAATTCCCACAGTTGTTCTCTGACACACACACCATGGTTCTCTCTCTCTCTCTCTCTGTCTGTCTCTCTCTCTCTTTCTCTCTCTCTCTCTCTCT
>CABHPQ010170812.1:27232-39115 GCA_902168405.1 Peromyscus aztecus
TGTACGCCAAAGGACAACTTTCAGGGAGTCGGCTCTCCCAGTCCTCCTTGAGGCAGAGTTTCCCCTGTTTCTACTGCTGTGCTGTGAGCTGCCTGGGGGGTTAGGGCTGATTTATTGTCTCTGCCTCTATCTCACTAGAGTGCCATGTTCCTAACTCTTTTATGTACTTGTAAGGTAGCTTTGCTATGAGTATGGGGAGTTTAAGAATGTCTTGAGGAGACAGAAAATAAAGTAACAACCCATTTTACCAAATTAGCAGAAAGTATTTAGTTGAACATTTATCTATTACAGGTGGGTTTTTCCCTCTTGTCTTTTGTGTGAGTGTGGATGGATGCATGCACGTGCTCCTGTGAGGACCAGCCCGAGCCACCGCAATTGTGTGGAGGTCAGAGAACAACCTCGGTGTCAGTCCTCACCTTACACCTTGTCTCAGGTGGGATCTCTGTCTCATCTCACTGTGGGTTCTGGGATTACAGATGGGTGCTGCCACGTTTGACTTTACGTGGGTCCTAGAGATCTGAACTCGAGTCCTCACACTTAGATGACAAGTGCTACTCCTACTGGCCCATCTCCCCAGCTATGAATTTAGGGATTTCTCTACATACAGTTCTAATCCCCACGCTCTAAGTCAAACCAGGAAAAACTGACAAGAAAGTTTGCATCAAAGCATGTGGGTTACCATCTGTCCACACAGAGGACCTCCCCCCCACGACAAAGGGTCTTCCCAGTACTTCAGCCTGGGCAGCTTGATGAGACTCTGTCTCAAAAGCTTTCTAAAACTAAGGTAATAGGTCAGTGGTGGAGCGCTTGCTTAGCAGTGCAGGCTCTAGGTTCAACAATCTCTGATACCATTTTACTATTAAAGAAGAGAGGGGGAGGGAGGGAGGGAGAGAAAGAAGGAGGGAGAGAGAGAGAGAAAGAGAGAGAGAGAGAGAGAGAGAGAGAGAGAGAGAGAGAGAGAGAGAGAGAGAAAGAGAGAGAGAGAAACATGAATATTGATGCCAGTTAAAGTAAAGCCATGTCAGATAAGCATCTCAGCCCTGGGCAGGAAAAGTCAGAGCATCAGAAAGAAAGCCAGGAATGTTCCAGTCACCATCACAGACCAAAGGGCCTTGGACATTACCTTCCAAGTCTGGGCAAAGCAGTCTATGAGCTCAAAAGCACTCCTCCACCAAGTCCTGTGACAGTGAGTTCAGGTACAAACCTGACCCTTGAAATAGTTTCAGTCAATGGGCGTTGGGCCTGAAGCCCTTATGCTATTGGCTGAGAGTGAGGACTAAGCCCTCCTCTGGACCTCCCCCAACACACACTGATGTTTCTCACCCCAACCCTGGGCCACCATCCAATCTGGGATTTGTCCTCATCTCAAGTATCTAGAATTCTCTGTTAACTCTTTCTGGTCAATTGGGGAGAACACTGTGGAGCGCAGGAAGGCTAACAGTGAATAACTTTATTGTCCTCTTTTGTTGTGAAAACTGTTAACAGTGCAGAAATCCATTAAAAGCAAGGGGCCTTCTGGTGCCCTCTCTTTGTACACTCTGTTCTCCTGGACAGGGGCAGTGATAAGGGCTTGGCTGAATATTCATCTGCCGTGTGTGGGACTTGCTATGGACAACTGTGATCTCCACAAAACTTAACCACACTCCAAGTAAAAAGCAAATAAGCCGGGCGGTGGTGGCGCACGCCTTTAATCCCAGCCCTCGGGAGGCAGAGGCAGGCGGATCTCTGTGAGTTCAAGGCCAGCCTGGGCTACCAAGTGAGCTCCAGGAAAGGCACAAAGCTACACAGAGAAACCCTGTCTCGAAAAACCAAAAAAATAAATAAATAAAAATTCCATCAATTTACCAAAATAGATAGGCATATGGATAAATAGGAATACATAGATATATGCATACATAACTTAATAAAGTTTCAAAGCACAGAATCATGCTCTCCAACTTGTTTGATAATGTGTTTTATCATTATTATTATTATTATTATTATTATTATTATTACTATTAGTATTACTACTACTACTACTACTGCTGCTGCTGCTGCTATTTTTTCCTATACCTTAGTCCCCTTTACTTAGCATACCATGGAGCACACAATTTTGGACTCCAGCCAAATAGAACAAATTGGACCGTTAAACGAATTAATAATTAATAAAGAAGCAAGGTAGCCAAAATCTCCGCAGCTTTATCTTCACTAGGTGTACGAAATTGTTCAGTGAGTTGGGGATCCGAGTGCAAGGGAGAGAATTTCCAAGTACTGTTTTTTTTGTTTTGTTTTTTGTTTTTTGTTTTTTCACTAAACAATGGCAAATTCCCAGAACAGCATGTAACATCACAAAGTTAACAAAGAAACCAACGACAATAGTGGTGGGATCTCTCTCCCAAACTAAAGCACGTAATCTGATTCCCCGGCCACACATGCTCCCTGCTTCTCCAATAGGCACAGACAGCAGCTATACCACCACCCACAAGAGGCGCTAGACTGAGAGTGGCACAGTAGTATCTCTGCGCATGCGCAGTGCTCCAACCATCACGCAGTGCAGGTCTGCAACGTCCACTCTCTGCAATGAACCTGAAAAGGTGGAGTGTGATTTAAATGCACAAGGCTCACATCACCCTGGGCACAACAGAGCTTTAGTGCCCAAAGGCGCACATCACCATAACCTCCAATAAAGGCTACAAGCAAGCCAAAAGCTCAAGGAACCCAACAGAATCTTTCCTAATGTGCCCACCTTGCCTCCGTAAAGTCCATGTCCCTCTCATCAAAAACTCTTTGGCCTTTCTGTTAGCCCCTGCCTTTTCTTTGCCTGGAGAAGCTCCTATCCTTAGTCACCTCATCCAAGAATCAAAGCATCGGTCCAATTCTCAATCAACAAAAACCTCTTTCCTTTATTTTCGTAAAGTTATTGAGAGAATAACCTGTCAAGGGCAGCCACACAAAACAGAGTAGAGCAGGGATGTGGAGACAGCTCTATCTGTAAAGCGTCTGCCGTGCAAGCCTAAGAGCCTGAGTTCAGATCCCCAGCACCCACATAAAAGTTAGATGTGGAGGTGCATGCCTGTATTCCCAACACTGTGAGGATAGAGACGGGGAATCCCTGGGATGTTATGGCCAGCCAGTCGAACTCAGTTGGTAAGCTTCAGGGTCAGTGAGACACCCTGTCTCAAAAAGTAAGGTAGGAGGGCTAGTGGTACAACTCAGTGGTATAGTACTTGCCTTGATTCAATTCCCTGTACAAAAAGAAAGAAGAAAAAAGAAAGATGGAGAGTGACTGAAAAAGATGCCTAGTGTCAAAAAAAGCAAGACAGTCCACAACAGGATTCCAGCAACACCCTACCAACTTATGAAAAACATCACCAATACAATACATCTCCTGTTTGTTTAGTCTACCCCATCTAAGTGGCAGTGACTGGTGCCTCCAGCAGTGGTGAACAAGCTTTAGTTTTTCTGGACTTTTCATCACTTAGCATTTTCCAGATCTGGTCTAGCCATCCTCCCTCCATCCGGTGAGGCTGACAGATACCACCTCAGCTTTCCAGCGAGGAAACAGAAGCACCAGGCAAAGGCAGGCGTCTAATCCTTCCATTCAGAAAGAACTTAACTTTAATGCCAGAAGCCCTGAGCCTGCAATTCAATCGCCAGGGCTGCTCTACCTCAGAAGGAGGATGTGGCCCATGATGAAGTGCTTGCCACTGACAAGAGTAAGGACCTGAGTTCAGGTCCTCAGCACCCACCTAAAAAGCCAGGAACTGGGGAAATGAAATAAATTCACAGCATGTATTTCTGCTTGGTTTTTGTTTATTTGAGACGGGGTCTCACTGTGTAGCTCTGGCTGTCCTGGAACTGGTTATGTAGACCAGGCTGGCCTCAAACTCACAAAGATCTTCCTGTCTCTGCCTCCTGAGTGCTGGGATCAAAGGTGTGCACCACCATTCCCAGCTTCTTTCACTATTTTTTAAAGTGTGAGATTCAGTGATTTTTATTTAGTACACTCACAGTCTTGTGCAACTGTCACCAGCATCTAATTCCAGGACATTTTAACTCTCACAAGGGAACCCATGACACTGAGTAGCGACACTCTCCTTCCTCTTTTTACTGCTGGAAACCGTCATTGCCTTTGCATCCACAAGGATTTGCCTACTTCTAACAGCTCAAATAAACAGTCCTGAAATGTGTGCCGTCTCATGTGTGGCATTGCATGTGTGGCGTGGCATGTGTGGTGTCACATGTGTGGTGTCGCATGTGTGGCGCTGCATGCATGGCGCTGCATGTGTGGCGCCTTCCAGAGTTTCCCAGACTTATCCGTGTCAAACCATTTCTCAGCACTTCGCTCTTTTCTATGGCTGAATAATATTCTCCAGATGAGTATACTAAACGTTGTCCATCCCCCGGGTGACAGCGATTTTGTGGCTTCCACTCTATTATGAATAATGATGCTGTGAACATTTGGATACAAACTTTTGTGGGAACATCTGTTTTCAACCTCTTGGGTACATATCCTGAAGCAGATATACTGAGTCATTGTTAATGCATAGTGTTTCAATGTTGCATTTTTAAACTAATATTTCCCATTACAAAAACACAGTATAGGAAATATAAGGATTCATTGAATAATTTTGTATTGTTATACACAATAAAAATAGTTTTTATCATTACAGATAAAACTGCCAAGCGAATCCCTATACATAAATGTTAATATATATTTTATTGTATCCTTAGGATCAATTTCTAGGTTGACTTACTGTATTGAAGAAGACAGACTTTTTTCTTTTACTTTTTTTGCAATATTTAATATGTCTTTATATAATACAAATAGGCGTGTTTGTAAACTGAATTCTACCAGGTGTGGTGATGCACATTAGTAGTCCCAGAACTCAAGGAGGCTGAGGTTAGAGTAGCTCAAGTCTCAGGCCAGCCTGGGCTACATGACATGAGTCTGTCTCAAAACAGAAAAACAACACAAAACATAAAGTGAGCCCTGGCTGCCTTCCCTTCCCACAATCCCATTCCTTCAAGATAAGCACCTTTGGCCCTTTCCTGTGTTCTTAAACTTGTTTCCCATGTTTACAGAACACGGGCATAGTTGGTTTGTGGTTGCTAATCTATGTGTCTGTGTGTGTGTGTGTGTGTGTGTGTGTGTGTGTGTGTTATATTCATTTTATAGTTGAACAGTCTAGTATGGTAGCCAGGAGTCATAACTGACTTGATTCTTGAAATGTGGCTGGTCTGAAATGAGATGTATTGTTGATATAAATAGACACCACATGGGAAAGACTTAGTGTTAAAAATGCCAACTACCTTATTAATTTTATACTGATTGCATATTTAAAGATTTTTTTGACATTTTGAATAAAACTATAAAAATTAATTTCAAAGCCTGCTGAGATCAGCAGCTGGTAAAATCACTTGCTGCACAATCCTGATGACCTCAGTTCCATCCTGGGATCCCACTGTGGAAGAAGAGAACCTGCTGCTGAGAGTTGTCCTCTGAGCCCCCCTACACACACACACCATAACACACACACACACACACACATCACACATATACCACACATAAACACACACACACACACATTACACATATACCACACACACACACACCATACCACATACACATCACACACACACACATCACACATATGCCACACACATGCACACACCATACCACATACCACACACACACACCATACCACATACACCACACACAAATAATAATAATCATAGTAATAATTTTTAATTAATTTTTTTGGAGGTAGCAAGATGGCTCAGCAGTTAAGAGCACCGAGTAACCTTCTAGAGGTCCTGGGTTTGGTTCCTAGCACCCATGTAAGGATTCACAACCATGCAAACCTCCAGTTCCAAAGGGTCTGATGACCTCTTCTGACCTCCATGGGAACCAGACACACATATTGTTCATATATACAGGCAAAACACCCATAGACAAAAATGAAATAAATAAGGCTAAAATGCATTTTTAAATTAATTCCCTCATTCTTTTTTAATGCCCTCTGACTTTAAAAATATGCCCTCTAAAATTTGAAATTAGTATGAGATGTACATTTTAGTCTATTGAACAAAGCTATTTTATTGCTTGGCTGTTTTTAATCTTAATATGTTATATGAACATTTTCCTATTACAAAGAGATCAAATTTATTCCTTTTTTTTTTGAAACAGGGTCTGTCTATGTAGCCCAAGCTGACCTTGAACTCCTGACCCTGCCTCCTCAGCTTCCAGAACACTGGGACCACAGGGATGCACCACAACACCCAGAAACCTCTCTTTTGACGGCTGCACAGCACTTGTTTGTTCTATTCTTGTTGGACGTGGGGAAACTTTCAGATTTTCTATTACAAATAGAGCGGACAGAACATCCTGTACAGCGGAGATTGGTAAATCTGATGCTTCCTGTTGTTTATGGGATGGTTTTCTAGAAGTAGAACCACATTCCAGAGACTGACAGCGTTCCCAGTGATAGACAACAGAGACTTAAGGACTGTCCATGGCTCTGGTCCAACCCCCCTTCTCTCTGTGCACACAGACTATCAGCTTGACCCCCCCCCTCCATGGACAGCTCTCCCAGGGTGGTGAAGCCAGCTCCCCTCGGCTGTGGTTTTCAGCACCTTGTCTGGCCCCTACGGTGTTCCCTTTACACCTTAGGAACCCAGATATGTATTTAACCAATATTGCAAGATGTTTTCAGAAACTGAAGGTTTTCCAGGTTAACCTTCTTAGTATTGCCAGAAATGGGTGTCTCTCTCCTCACTAAATTTTTTTAAAGCAGAGCCTCCCCATGCTGCCCTGGTTGGCCTGGAACCTGCCATGTAGACCAGGCTGCCCTGGTCTGCCAACCCTACCTCCAAGTTCTGGGATTACAGGCATGCACCACCACACCGGGCTCTCCTTACTAATTCTAAAAGTTGCTTTACCTTGTACCAAATATCTGTGTATTCCTGAATCTTTCATGGTACGTCCTAGTCTAGAATATCCTATACCAGAATCTTACTTTTTAAACAATTCTGTCTTGTTTTTGAACAACCACACTCTGGCCTCCAACTCACCATCCCTCATCTCTGCCTCCCAGGTGCTGGGAGGGCAGGTGTGAGCTACCACACCCTGGCTTTACAGTTCTTTCGATAAGCTGACAGTTTATTTTCAGAAAGGCTAATTACCATCCTATCCAGTGGTTTGAAAACCTTTGGGAATTGTTTTTCAAGACAAACTTTGTCAAATTCATCGACAGGAATGACAATATTCAAGCAGTCATTTTTGTCCCAGGTATTTAATCAAAGATGGCCGTTGTTCGTGTTTCTCGGGCCCCTGTGTTTGTTTTTTTGTTTGTTTGTTTGTTTGTTTGTTTGTTTGTTTGTTTTTTGTTTTTTTGTTTTTTGTTTTTTTTGGTTTTTCGAGACAGGGTTTCTCTGTGTAGTTTTGGTGCCTGTCCTGGATCTCACTCTGTAGACCAGGCTGGCCTCCAACTCACAGAGATCCACCTGCCTCTGCCTCCCGAGTGCTGGGATTAAAGGCGTGCGCCACCACCGCCCGGCTGGCCCCCTGTGTTTTAGGAAGCATCTGTGTGTGTCCCTCAGCTGTCTCTGTAGAAAATGACTCTCTTTTTTCTTAGATGGGACCTTGGCTCAGGATGTGGCTGCAAGGCACCAGAACAGCTGCTTTCAGGCCAGGCTGGCGTGGCTTCAGGTTTACAGATCAAAGAGCAGCAGGCAGCCCAGAGTTTGGCAAACGGTCCTGCAAATACTGGCGCTGACGCAGAAACTGCAGGGCAGAGGAGCATTCGTAGGGGGCCAGGGCAGCTGCATCACCGGGTCAATGCCATGGACACACCTTCACCTGTGCTTGGGGAGCCAACATCAGAACCGAGGTCAGAGGGGAAGCAGGCAGAGCAAACAAGTTCTGGTACTACCTGCCTTTGGTAACTAATGTTTTCCCTCAATAGAGAGCAGACGAGGCAGGAAGGAGGATGTGTGTGAGAGGATTGTTGAGGGATTTTCTGTGACACTGGATAAACTTGACCGTGAGTCAAGGCCCAGCAAGCTTAGACACTTCTAAATTGTTACACCAACAGGCACAGTGAAGACCTTCCATTGGGGGGGGGGGGGCGACAACCTCGGGGGTCTTAAAATTAAACAAATAAATGAATTAATAAATAAATAAAAATGGATATTAAAATAAAAGCCAAGTGACTTCTGGTGAGCTTTTCTAAGGGTGAGCCCCGACATTTGCCACAAGAAATGGGTTAATTGTTTGGTTTGGGTTTGGGGTGGTGGTGTTTATCTTCGGGGTGGTTTCATTTTGTTTTTGAGACAGTCTCGTGTGTTGCAGGTTAGCCTCAAGCTCACTGTGAAGCCTACGATGATCTTGAACCCCTGATCATTCTGCCTGTATCTTCCAAGTGCTGGGTTTACAGGTGTAAGCCACCATGCCTGCCTTACAAAATCATTTTTTAAAATAACTCTATCACCAGGCAGCTGGAGAGATGGCTCAGCAGTTTAGAGCATTTGATATTCTTGCCAAAAATTGGGGTTTGGTTTCCAGCACCTATGTGGTTGACTCACAAGCAACTGTAACTTCAGTTTCAGGGGATCTAATGCCCTCCAAGAACACCAGCCATGCACGTGGTATACTTACACTCATACACATAAAATAAAATAATAAATAAACCTTTAAAATTCTTTAATAATTCTACCCCCTAGTAGTAGTGGAGATAACCGCTCTTGATCATTTTTATCCATAATTAATGTTTTGAAATGTGTCTATTTTTCTGGGTCTACATTCCATACCCTTACTCTCTCAGGCTGGTACTCAACTGTCCCATTTTAGGATATTTTATAAGACATTTTCCCAAGACTATGAACTTCTTGCTAACCTGTTTTTAACATACAACCTCAAGGCCTTCATCTCCTAACCCGGTTCCCACACCTTTCCTTCCTTTGCTGGTGCAGACTGGACAGCTGCCCCCAACAAAGCACTGGCGGCTGAACAGGACTTGTCAGCTCACATCAGCCTACCTTCACCTCAGTCAAGGCTAAGCCCCGGAGCTCGTCAGCCTGAGCTGGAGCTCGTCAGCCTGAGCTGGAGCTCAAGCCTCAGAACCAGCTCCAGTTCTCACTGCACACACTGAAATCTATTCCTCATTAGGGGCTAAGTGGCCCGAGACAGAACCTCTCTTCTCCCTATGGAAGGCAGAATAGTCGACTCCAGAGCAAGAGATAACCAGGGAAATCCCAAAGAACATAATGAACTGGAGAGCTGGCTCAGTGGCTAAGAACGCTAGCTGATGTCCCTAAGGACCAGGGTTCAGTCCACAGCACCCACGAGGAGGCTCACAGCCACCTGCAACTCCAGCTCCAGGGGATCTGATGCCCTCTTCTGGCCGCCTTGAGCACTGCACACATGTAATCCACAGATGTAGATTCAAGCAAAAACACCATACACATACAAAAAAAAAAGAAAAAAAGAAAAGAAAAAAAAAAGAAAGAAAGAAAATAACCAACTAACTCTGCAGCTCATACCGGAAATATCCATCAGTCTTTTTCATCTCCTAACTAGTTATGTTGTATCTTTCCATCTGGAATCATCACCAGTGTCATTTGGGTATTGGCTGCATAGGAACATATACATTTTAACTTCCTCAGTGGACTATAATCTCAATTCCTCATGTCTTGCATGATGCTTTGTATAAGCCAAGGTCAGAACATGCTCACCAGTTGGCAGTAAATAGCACATTAAAAGAGAGAAAGGAAATGATGGGAGGAGTGGTCAGCAATTTATCTGTGGTTTTGTTCATGGTTTAAAGGGAGGGTGGGTTTTCAAAGGACCATTCAGCCTTTAAAGTTTGTGGCTGTTCTTTCTGCTTCAGAGTTCTAAAGGTCAAAAACAAAAGAAATCTTCATCTGTTTGCAGACTGAGGTGCTCCTGGGTGCCTCGCTCTTGGAGTTTAGCAAATAACACCACCCTATTTGTTTTCTGTTTTGCATAACCATAGCAGCCACGCCTCTTACCTCAGCCATTTGTCTCCAGGGTGGACTCAGTGTTCCTTTATTGGTGGTTGCATCCACAATCCGGCCCTCATCCTTGGCATTCATCAGGAAATAATTTCACCGTGTCTGGGTTGACAAATGAGGGCCAGAGGATTAACTGATTGTTCTGAATATATGTCAGTTTATCTATCAGACTCCTCTTGGGACTCCGAGCGTCCATGTGAGAAACCCACTGTGTACTCTGACCAAGGAAGCAGATCAGTGCCTTGTTCAGCCATCATCAGGGAAGCTTCCTCCTGCAGCAGATGGGAACAAATACAGAGGCCACAGCCAGACATTATGCAGAGAGTGAGAGACCTTGCAAAACTCAGCCCTAAATGGGATGTCTCCATCAAACCCCTCCCCCATCCCCCAGGGCTCAGGGAACCCTGTGGAAGAGAAGGCAAAAAGAGTGTAAGAGCCCAAGGGAATGGAGGACACCAAGAAAACAAAACCATCTCAATCAAGGATCGATGCACATATGACACCAAGAAAACAAGACCATCTCAATCAAGGATTGATACACATATGAAACCACAGAGACTGGGGTCACATGGTGCACAGGGAGGCTCCAGATGGGTCCTAGAGCTGAAAGAAGAAGTGGACACGCCCCTTCACCTGTAGCTCAGAAGCTATCTCTAAATGATAACCACTAGCAAATAAAAGATTAGTTTTCTCCAAGGGAGTCTCACTGGGGAAACAAACTACTCTTATGGGTAGACTGCATGGCCAGGGTAGACGGCCAACAGAAAATGAACGTAACGTTATCACTGGAGGTTCCTTGTCATGTCAGGGCTATTTTTTATTTATCTTATTCTATCTTATTCTTTTATTTTATTTTACTTATATTTTCTCTCCTTTTACCCTATAGGTCCTTTGCATATATATTGCGGCTCCCAGTTTAGTGTTTTTGTGGGATTCTTAAGTGTGTGAACAAGCAGATCTCTATGCTGTATATGTTTCTTGTGGTTTTTCTTGTGTTCTTTTCCTCCTCTTTGTTCATTTTGTGCTATTCCAGTGTATTAGATTTTGTTTTCTCTTATTATATTATATTGTATTATTGTTCCTCAGAAGCCTTTTGTTTTCTAATGAGAGACAGAATCTTAGTGGATCTGGATGGGAGGGGAGGTGGGGAGCAGCGGGGAGGAGCAGAGGGAGGGGAACCATAATTAGGATACATCATGTGAGAAAAAAAAAACTATTTTCAATAAAAGGGAAAAAGATCTAAGAAGATGAAAAATATAAAAGTAAAACAAAAATAAAAGAAACTCAGTGTATCTTTCCCAGAGAGGGGACACAGAATTGTTGGGGCGCTGAAAAGGTAAAGAAGCCATCTTGGATGGCTGACCCATCTGAGCCTGTTGCTGACACTGGACCAAGATGGCTGTGACAGCATGAGAACCCCTAAGTGAGGTCCATGTAATCATTCCAGTCACCACTCAGACATACAGAAGGCCTCAGACAAATCCTGCCAGGTCTCTAGTCACATGTGAAGGTCTCTTTCATAAACTGTCTTCAAATCCCCTAGGCTTCCTGCACCATCTGTTTCCTGTTGGAAGCCCACAGATCACAATCCAAAGTGGTAAGAGCCAATCTCTCACCTTATGCAGCCAGCACAGTCCACAGCATCCTTGAGTATCAGGGACTAGTACATTAGACCACAGCATCCTTGAGTATCAAGGACTAGTATATTAGGCCACAGCATCCTTGAGTAGCAGGGATTAGTACATAAGACCACAGCATCCTTGAGTAGCAGGGATTAGTATATTAGACCACAGCATCCTTGAGTATCAAGGACTAGTACATCAGACCACAGCATCCTTGAGGATCATGGACTAGTACATTAGACCACAG
>CABHPQ010170813.1:0-43186 GCA_902168405.1 Peromyscus aztecus
TGTGTG
The DNA here is from genome assembly GCA_902168405.1 of Peromyscus aztecus. Lineage (NCBI taxonomy): Eukaryota > Metazoa > Chordata > Mammalia > Rodentia > Cricetidae > Peromyscus > Peromyscus aztecus. Next base: position 7 of record CABHPQ010170813.1, read on the forward strand.
TGTGTGTGTGTGTGTGTGTGTGTGTGTGTGTGTGTGTGTGTGTCTGCAAATGGGTATGTTCATGTGAGTGCAGATGCCTGAGGAGGCCAGAGGTGTTGGATCCTGTGGAACTGTAGTTACAGATGATTGTATGCCACCTGCCATGGCTGCTGGAAACTGAACTCAGGTCCTCTGTAAGAGCAGCAAGTGCTCTTAACGGCTGAACCATCTCTCCAGGCCCTGAATTACAGTATCAGAGGACAACTCGTGGGAGTCAGTTCTCTCCTTCCACTGTGTGAGTTCTGGGGATCAAACTCGTCACGCTTTGAGGCAATCGTCTTTACCTGCTGAGTCATCTTTCCAGCCCTGGGATTTAGCTTTCAAATCCCCCTACCCTTGTCCCATACAGGCCCCTTCCCTCTCCACCAACATTTCCTTTGTTCCACACTCACAATATAGTTACATCATAATTTTCCGTATGGCTGGTATTTGGTGTTTATATGACTATGGTTGTGAACACATTATTTAGAGTGGGTCTACAGGTACTTCCTTGTAGTCATTTTTCTCTGTTTTGAGTAGATTCACTACCATTCTTTTGCACAGTTTCAGTGGGCTTGTCAGAGATTCCTAAATACTGCAGTCATGTCTCAAGGTGCTCAAAACATTATGAATTTGATACGTCTTATTTTTGCCTAGAGACTGCCCCTGCATAACTACCTATCCCCCTACTTTAATTTGAACTAGTTATCCCTTAGGCTATGTACGGTTACCATTCCGGGATCTTTCCAAAGATGACTTTGGGGATCTTGTCAGCTTTTCTCTTACATTGAATTCCCCTTTTTCTAGAATCTAAGAACTTCCAGTCTCATGGAAGAAGCTTTATCATGGGAGGATATATAAGACAGTGTAGAAGTGATCTTTTTTTTACAAAGTTTATTAAGTAAAGAAACCATTTTATGAAGCTTGGGGTGGGGTAAGGGGACAGACTCAAAAATGAGTTGCCCAAAGAACAGACTAGAAGAAAACTTTTTGAGCTCTGCTATGAATGAAGATGTCATTATTTTACACGTCTTTTTTTTTTCCCCCGTTGATAGTTTAGCTAGGTTTAGAATTCAAGGGCGGAAATGATTTTTCCTCTAGTTTTTAATATCTATTTCTCAGGATTGCATACTAAGGTCAGGAACAATGAGTCAGTAAAATTATATCAGCAGTTATCATAGATAACAACAAGTAGATTTTAACTGGAGGGCAGTTGGAGTGCGGACCAGCACTTCATAGATACATACTGATTATGCAAGAAGAACAAGAAGTTTTCTTCCATTCTTTAAAATGCTTGTTTATGCTGGTCGGTGGTGGTGCACGCCTTTAATCCCAGCACTCGGAGGCAGAGACAGGGGGATTTCTGTGAGTTCAAGGCTAGCCTGGTGTACAGAGCGAGATCCAGGACAGACACCAAAACTACACAGAGAAACCCTGTCTCAAAAAAAACCAAATAAATAAACAAAATGCTTGTTTAAATTAACTATTTCCTTCACTCTCCTGCCCATATGATGAAGTTTGGATTCCACTAAATATCATTCTAATTCCTACTCACTCCATACCATCCTAGCATACCCCTCTAGTCCAGTTCAAATGAGCCGTTCTTCTTCTTGTCCTCTGCTTAGTTTTCCTCTCCATCAGCCAGGAGTTCTTTCTCCTGGAAGATCCCTCTGAAAACAGGCTCCACACATCTTTGAAGACTGTTTCCAAACCCAACTCTTCATTGGCTCACTTCACCTTTCACGTATCCTCTTTGTAACTGGACTCATTTGAAAGCTGAAAAGTGAACTTCTCAAATTTTCTCAGATCTTGGACTCTGAACTTGAATTTAGTCCTGCCTAACTAGATATACCTACAGAAGATTTAAGATCAAACTGATTTGTGGTTTAAAATCCAGTTATTCACCATAGCTTTGGAAGAAGAAAAAAAAAATGGATAAGGCCCCCAAATGGGGGGAAATGTTTCCAAACTCTCACCGAATCAGACAGCCTTATTGGTTGAACCAGAATCTACTTCTCTATTCATTGGTTACTCAACACATGTTTGCTGATTGAAGAATTAATAATCTCCAGAAAACTGCTAGAGATTTCAAAGGTGGAGGTCCCCGTTAATCCCACCCAAGTAAAACAAACAGGAAAGAAGCAAAAAGGAACAAGAAAGGGAAAAGAGAAAAAAGTCCCAGGAAGCCAAGCTTGTCCAGGGCAGTTCAGAGTCCTCTATGGTGGTAGGCAAGGGGAGGGATGGCAGAAGTGGACAGTGATGTTTGGTCAGCCTTGTGTAGCACCATGAAGAATCATCTCCCCAGATCTAGCTGGCTGCCACTCTTCTGTTTTGCTAACTTTGAAAATGAGATTCTCTCTCCCATCTCTCCTTCCCTTGCTGCACCTCGCATCCAGTTCACTTACTACCTGCAAGTGTCATGAGTCACTCCTTAACATCTGTACATTATCCCGAATTGAGCTCTGGAAAGCCCCACGGCTCTCCGGGGAACACATCTGCCTTGCCTCACTTCTGACATGAAGAGAGACTGGCATGTCCTCCAGTCAGACAAATTAATCTTCCAGACCAGGTGGTCTTTGGAAAATAGCATAAATCTAAACACCACCTCGAATCCTCTGTCATTAAGTTGGATTCCTCCTCAGCCCTCTCAGTGTCTGCTCACCTCCTGCCTCCCTCGCATGGCCACTCCACTTCAGTTCAAATAAGCCGTTCTTTTACATATGACAAAATAGATAACTCACGGGTTCCAAACAACATTTTTGAAGTGACTGCTGACTAACAAGGTTCTCAGCAAGACTCATGAGGAGGCAAAAGGGGCAGCCAGAAGCAGAACCAGAAGCAGCAGCAGTAACTAATATCAGGACATCCAAGCACTGTTTGGCATCTACTGTGCTGAGTGGTTCCGAGTATACTATTTTGTTTAATCTACACCATGTGAGGCACTGTGAGAAAGGTACATCAATTTGTCCAAGTCAGTCATTGCTGGTGACGGAGCGGGTTTGACGTTAAAGTACATGATTCCAAGACATGGTCTCAAGTTCTGTCTTTCTTTGAACTTATGCAGAACTCAGAGTACAAACATGGGGAAAAAAAAGTGAGAAATCATGTCCAGTAATGGTTTCATTGTTGTTATTTGTTTTAGCTTCATTTAACTTTAGGTTTTTCAGCCAGAGTCTCATGTAACTCAGACTGACCTTGACTTTGCTTTGTGACTGGGGCTGGCCTTGAGTTCTTGGTCCTCCTTCTGTCTTCTGAGTGTTGATATTATAGGTGTGAGTCACCACACTTCAATAATGGTTTTAGGCTGAGTATGGTGGTGGAGGTAACTGGCTGGGAATTGTTTGTCTTAAGAAAATAGCTCATGGTGTGTGATCAACTCTTTGCTACAGGGAGAAAGACAGAAACTAGACAGGCAGAGATGTTCTGCAGCCAAGAACAGTTACGTGCATTGCTCAGGGTGACTTTGATAGCTAGACGACATTTCATTGTCTGGAATGATTTAGGAAAGCTCATATCTCTCCATACCCTTTCATCCTGCATGTCTACCATAACCAGTCAGGTACAATGACTTCCTCAACAAAACCCAGAGTTTGAAAACCAGTGTGGCACTGCATAGCTTTGAATCAAGTGTCTTGTGAAGATGTGAAGATTTCTGTCCTTTACTAACAGATTCATCCACTCAGGGAATACACTTTGAGTTCCCATTAAATACTCAGCTCTGTTTTAAGACTTGTAACTCTTGAAAGAAAACAAACTACTTATTGTGCCTTACAAAGCTTGCCATCTTAGGACAAAGACTAGAAAGACTTAAATCAACAATGGATCCATTCAGAGCAAATAATCAAGAGCCTTAAAAATAATAGGAACTGAAATAAAAGATAGATAAAAAAAATACCATTTTGTATTTTTGAAAAATGAATGGAAGTGTAAAATTACGTGTGTGTGCTGTGGGATGTTCTGTATGCTCTGAATGTGTTGCTCTGATTGGTTAATAAGTAAGGTGCTGATTGGCCAGTAGCCAGGCAGGAAGTATAGGCAGGACAAAGAGAGAGGAGAATTCTGGGAAGTGGAAGGTTGAGTCAGGAGACGCTGCCAGCCACTGCTATGAGAGGCGACATGTAAGATAGTGGTAAGCCATGAGCCAATTGGCAAGATATAGATTTATAGAAATGGGTTAATTTAAGATGTAGATCTAGCTAGCAAGAAGCCTGAGCCAAACCGTTTTAATAATATAAATATCTGTGCGTTTATTTGGATCTGAGTGACTGCGAGCCCAGGCAGGACTGGAGATAACCCCAGCTATGTGTGTGTGTGTGTGTGTGTGTGTGTGTGTGTGTGTACATGCTCACTTGCACATATACAGAGAGCAAAGTTTGATTTTGGGTATTTTCCTCTTCTGCTCTCCACCTTATTTTTTTGAGACAGTGTCTCTCCCTGAACCTGGACTTCCTAGTTTGACTGATTGGCCAGTGAGACCCCAGGATCCACCTATCTCTGCCCTTCAGAGCTGGAGTTACAGGTGTGCACCCACACTCCACACTCCCAGCTTTTTGCATGGATCCAAAGGATCCAAACTCAGATCTTCATGCTCCTGCAGAGAGGACTTTATCCACTTCATTTCATAATCATGCTAAAAACATTGTGTTTTGTGTGTGGAAATTTTTCACGAATGCTTTCATGCTTCAAAATTGTTGCTCTTAAAATTCTTTGTCTAGGAGTAATTCATTTAAGTTATGACTGACCATCGTGTACCGGCAGTGGTGCTGTGTTGGTTAGCTTCTTTGTCCACTCAACACAAACTAAAGTCATCTGAAAAGAGAAAATCTCAGTGGAATAATGTCTCCATAAGATTGGCCTGCAGCAAGCCCAAGGGGCATTTTCTTGGTTGATGATTGATGTGGGAGGGTTTAATCCACTGTGGGCAGTGCCATCCCTGGACAGGTGGTCCTGGATACATAATAAAGCAAACTGGGCAAACCACCAGAGCAAGCCAGTAAGCAGCATCCCTCCATGGCTTCTGCTCCAGTTCCTGTCTCCAGGATCCTGCCTTCAGTTCCTGCCCTAATTCCCTTCTATGATGGACTGTGGTGTGAAAATATGTCAAATAAACCTTTTCTTCCCAAAGTTGATTTTGTTAGTGCTGTTTTATCACAACAGAAACCTAACTAAGACAAAAATTAGTGCTGGGAGTGGGGACTCTGGAACTCACTATGTAGACCAGGCTGACATCAAACTCTCACTGCCTCCCAAGTGTTGTGATTAAAGGTTTGCACCACCGTGACTTTCATGAATAATAAACATAATAATAACAGGAATATGACCTATATATGTATAATCTAACAGATACCAATTCTGATTTGTGATTTTCTTCTATAATTATGAGACAATAAATATTTTGCATTTGTTTGTTGAAAAAATATGATATGATAGGATTGGGCTGGAGAGATGGCTCAGCTGTTAAGAGCACTGGCTGCTCTCCCGGAGGACCCAGGTTCAATTCCCAGTACCCACATGGCAGCTCACAACCATCTGTAACTCCAGTTACAGGCATCCAACACCCTCACACAGACTCACATGAAGGCGAGACACCAATGCACATAAAAATAAATCTTAAAAAATTAAATATGATAGGATTATATACAGGTGCTAGATAAAAATGATCTAGCTGGGTATGGTAGTGCATGTCTTTAATCCTGGCACTCAGGAGGCAATGACAGGATGATCTCTGAGTTCCAGGCCAGCCTGGTCTACAGAGCGAATTCCAGGACAGCTAGGGCTACATAGAGAGAAGCCTGTTCCAAAACAAACGAAATGGTCTGAATTGGACATAAAGAACAAAAATAAGGGTAATGTTCTAATATATAGGTGATATATATCTATATATGCATGTATATTCTAACATATATTTACATACATATGTATGTATATAGCACACACACACACACACACACACACACACACACACACACGATAGTAGCTTCCCCTATGTTCTTTCTTCTTCCACTTGAGAATCAAAAGGTAAAAAGCACAGAAAGTGTGACGAAGAGCCCTGGTTTCCTCCAGAACTGGCTCTCTTTCTTGTGTTCTTGGATTGTTTAGGTTGATACTCAGGGGCAGAGAGGTGAATTCGATGGCTGCTGGGGAGTCCTGTCAAGGTCAAGTAGCACCCATCCAAGTGAGGTTTCTAGAACTAAGCATTGCTTGGTCACTACCAGGGAGCTTACAGCTTCTGACACATGACCAGGGGCCCTTTTCCCCACACATGTCCAGTTCTCCACCAGTTTTGATCCCCATTGTAATCAAACCCATGGCTTCTAGACACAAATCTTAGATGTCCTTCAGTAGTACTTGCCAGCTGAAGCATTTTATATTGAGACTATATGTCTGGTACTCATCTCTATATGGGGAGACAACAGAGCTACTCCCCACCAAGGATATTTGGAAGATGGCCTCAAAATTCTTTCATCTATTGGAGGCAGAAACGCAGATGGAAAGGAAAGCGATGTCCCAAGGCTGACGGCTATCGTTTGGACCAGTCTGCGCTGGGTTTGCAGGCCGGGAGGTAAGATGACCTAGGAGAGAGAGAGCATATTTTCTCTCTCAACAAACGGCATTTCAGTTGGGAAGATTCGGGGCACGACTGGACGTGAGGTGAAGGCTAGGGATGCACAGAGCAGTTCAGAGAGGAGAGGTCAGAGACTCGCTGAGAATGACGGCAGCCGCAGCAGGCAAGGCTGCCTCCTCCCCAGCGAGCTCGAAGCTGTTTGCCCGCCCTGGAGAAACACTCAGCTTCTCCGGGTTCCCGTCCATCCCGTATAGACTCTTCCCTCTCCTCCCCCTCCCAGGACTATTGGCAAGCCTCTCTAGTCATTTGTGTTTCTTTACATTATCAAGGCCAGAGGTATATCTTCTCTGATAGATAATGGCCCTCAGTTAAGACTAGCAAAAGCTATTTTGCTTGATGTATTAGCGCCCTATTTTAGAATAATCCTATTCCCTTGATTCTTTAGTATTTACAATTTTTCTAAGTACCGATTATATTTTCGAAGTCAAAGTGGGGTAAAATTAGTGCATTGTACCCTGTTGTCACTGCTTTCTGGAGTAGTCAGTCTTACATATTTGAACAATACCACCCCGGTGTAATTTTAAAAGGTAAGAGCTCAATTCTTTAAAAAACACTTAGATGGGCAGTGTGAGCTCTCTCCGAGGATTCTCACATTAGCCGTGCTTTACATATACCACACAAAAGGAAAATGCATTCTGCGGGGATTGGGCTCATCCCGAGCTGAGAGCTGGACCTGATGAATGGTGCCAAATGGGCCCGTGTCTGCCAGCTGCACACTGCCGGCCAGGTGACGCTTGAGGCTGCCTGCCATTAATGGACTTACGGTCTGGGGAGTGGTAGAGAGGCCCTGGGCATCCTCATGGATGGCGGACTCTAAAAAGGAAGGCCCCATCAAAAATAAGACCATTTCCCAGGGTTCCCAGCTAAGCCTCTGTGTTGGGGATGCAGTCCCTCCCCATCTGCAGTAGTTCTCATGGGCTTTGGACCTCATTGTCTTGAACTATCTAAAACTCCCAGGGGCTTGTCTAGCACGTGTAAGGCTCCGAGTTCCACACCCAGCATTGAAATAAAAGGACAAACAAAATGCTTTTAGTTTTTTTTAAAAAAATAAAGAATAAGGATGAAAGGGTAATACACTAAAGAGAGGTGACTTCCAGGGTTGAGTGACTCAGTAAAGGGAGAGAAGAATGTGAGCCGGAACAGTCAGGGAAGGCTTCCTGGAGGAGGGGGGACGTCAGCAAGGCATGAAATGGTGACTGAGATTTAGATGGGCAGCGCAGAGGACAGAGACAGAATCTGGTCATGAGCTGGGTGTGTTCCCATCCTAAGCACAGTCTTCACTTGGTTCTTGGAGACCATCCCTGTGGGAACGTCTTAGGTGCCAAACGCCTTACGGAGCAGATTCATCACTCGGCTGACTTTTCACCTACAGGCTCCGCCTCACCCATGTAACCCTGGCTGTCTTGGAACTCTGTGTAGACCAGGCTGGTCTTAAACTCACAGAGCTCTGCCTGCCTCTGCCTCCCGCTGAGTGCTAGGATTAAAGGTGTGCACCACCATCACCAGGCCATCCTTAACATCTTAAAAAAAAAAAAATACCTAAAGGCATGGAGGATAATATAACAACTGCCCATGCTATCCCAAACAGGAAGAGATTTTACTATATGTATTCAGATGTTTATATAGCAAGATTAAGTTGACATATAATGGAATCTCCATTATCCTGCCCAATTCCACCCTTCTCATAGGCTATCTGGTTAATCTCCTTGTCTCTGTCTCTCTGTCTCTGTCTCTCTGTCTCTGTCTCTCTCTCTCTGTATGTGTGTGTGTGTGTGTGTGTGTGTACAGTCTCCTGTATCCCAGGCTGACCTTGAACTTCTACATTAACCAAGGATGAGCTTGAACTTATAATTTTCTTCCTCTACATTCACCGTTGGTGGTGCATGCTGGGAGTTTTTGTTTTCGTAATCTTATTTTAGGCGGTTTTGAAGAGGGATGATATAGTTTGCCCCCTGCCACTGGACCAGAAACCTCTGCCATACTCACAAATGCCTGAGACACAGACACAGTGCAGTTATGACCACCTGCGCACATATCTTTCGGTATTCCCCACATCCGTTACTCGCGCACAGCAGACGCTGGACCGTGGCATCTCCACAACCTTGCTTGCCAGGAAAAAAGAGCCAAAGCTAGCTTGGAAGACAGATTCTACCACGCTTATCTTCCCACACTGATTGCGTGTAATTGGTAGAACTTAATTTCACCCAGTGCCATCTGCAAAAGAGGCCAGGCAGTTTAGCTTGGCAGGACATGAAGGTAAGCCAGGAGGAGCTGGGAAAGAATGCAGCGGATCTGCCGACTAGTCCTTCAGAAGACGAAATAGTGTTTGCTGTGGCCACTCATCTGTTGACTCAAAAAAAAAAAAAAAAAAAAAAACCACAGCTGAGACTCTCCCTCTGTTGGTCCCCATAGGCAGGTCCAGGGTCTCTAGACAATGCAAATTCCTGCCAATCAAGTGCCAGCATGGTGGGCCAGCTGTTACTAAGGAAGGAGAATTGAAAGACATTTGCAAGGGCTTGGGAAATGGTTCACTGGGTCAAGCATTGTCTGGACAAGCATGAGCACATGAGTTTGGGTGCTCAGAATCCATGCAAAAGCCAGACATCAGTCACGTGTGTTTGTAATTCCAATGCTTCTGTAGTGACATGGGAGATAGATTGAAGAATCCCCAGGTGTTTTTTGGCCAGTTGACTCCTGATGTACACAGTGGCTAACAACAGAGAGACCCTGTCTCAATACTAGGTAGGAGGTGAGAATGGACATCGAGCTTGTCCTCTGGCCCCCATACACACTCGATGGTGTGTGTGTGCCTATACTCATACACAGACATGTAGCATACAAATGCACCCACACAGAGACTTTTTAAAAAAAGACATTTGCAAAGATGGCCTCTTCACTCTGACACCCCGACACTTAAACTACTTTAGTGGCTCCTAGTCATAAGGTCCCTGATTTCTGGATCACAGTGCTGACAGTAACCTTGAACTTGATGTCTCTTTGGTGGTCTCCTGATATTTTTTCTTCTTTTTTGTGCTACAGATGGCATTAACTGGACAATGACAATCTAGAAGTTTCCTTTGGAGCTTCAGTCAGCCTGCCAAAGTTTCAAAGGCACCTTCTTTTCTGTGCTAAATACCTATTTCATAGTACCTGGCTATCGTGAATGCCTGTAGCTCAGACGTTTACCCTTCATCTGTGCAGAGTCCCAGTTCTGTCCTTTCATTCAGCTTTCTCCAGCCAAGCCAATGATCTAAACCAATCCTGGTGACTCCATGTCTTTTGTAACTTGGGAAGAACACTGGTACCTCTCTAGACTTCTTAGTGGAGGTCTCTTGTGTGGCCAGGCTAAGGGATCTCCACTTGGAGAGAGGAGGGGTTAAGAAAGAAATGGTCCACGAGGCAGTGGTGGCACATGCCTTTAATCCCAGCACTCGGGAGCCAGAGGCAGGTGGATCTCTGTGAGTTCGAGGCCAGCCTGGTCTACAAAGCGAGTTCCAGGACAGCCTGGGCTACACAGAGAAACCTTGTCTTGAGCAATGCCCCCCCACCTCAAAAAAAGAGAAAGAAATGGTCCTTTTTCAAGCGACTGAATGCTTCTGTGTCTGTGTGTGAAGCTGGGAATTGTGGAAACCCATGTAATGGTCAAAATAGGAGAACACATTTCAAATCCATGAGTGAAAATATAGAGGAATTTAAGTCATGGGTAACAGATTTAAACAGCTGAACAAAATACCTTAAAATTATCCTGCTTTTGAATTTCTGAGTGAGACAATGTCTTAGTTCCTGTTCTATTGCTGCAAAGAGACACCATGACCAAGGCAACTTATAAAGGAAGGAATTTCATTGGTTGCTTGCTTACAGTTTCAAGGAGTTAGTCCATAGACATCATGGCTGGAAGGGTGGTAGAAGGCTGGCCAGCATGGTGCTGGAGCCATAGCTGAGAGCTTTACATCCTGATCTACAGGAAGCAGGCAGAGAGAGACTGAGCTCATGTGAGCTTTTGAAAAACTGGAAGCCCACTCCCAGTGACACGCCTCCTCCAACAAGGCCACACCCCCTAATCCTTCTCAGACAATTCCACTAACTGGGAACCAAGCAGTCAAATATATGAGCCTATGGGAGCCATTCTCTTTTAAACCACCACAGACAATAAATACCTCGTTTATGGAACCTCCTGAGCTTGGATTTCTTTCATCTGCTCTGAAAAGATCCTGAGGCTGAATATGGCGGTGCATACCTTTCATCCCAGCACTGTCAGGGCAGAGGCAGGCAGATCTCTAGGAGTTCAAGGCCAGCCAGGACTACATAGTGAGACTCTGCCTCAAAAACAAAAGCTCTCAAGGATCTTAATTTACAGGGTATTTGTAGATTTCATTACATACATGTGCTCATAAACAATATCGTATTGTTTCGTGGTTTTTTTTTAATGTGCTGAAGTGAAAGTCATAGAAGTCTTCTGTTTCTGTTCTTTGCCTTTTGGTGTTGTTGTTGTTACTGTGCTAACAGCTTTAAATACAAGTCCATTCATGTGAATCCATTCAGTGGTTTCAGAACCATTGCAGCCTTTTCCCTTGACTTTTGCACAGTTTGATTTACTGTGGCTGTTCCTGTAACATCTCTCTCAACACACGTGCAAAGGATGCCTTGAGTATTTAACTAGAGATGAATCTGTCAAGGCATAAGGCACACTTGATTCACAATGTGCTGGATTTTGCCAAGTCCATCACCAAAATGCTTGTGCCGATTTGTATACCCTGCAGTGTGTGTCTGAATTCCCAGGGCCCCTGTCTCCTTTCCAACAGTCAGAATTTATTTTCTGCTCATCTAATGTATGTGATTTTAATTACTGCAGTCTTTGATTATTCTGTGAACTGAGCCTCTTGGAATGTGGTTTTAGGTTACACAGGTTTCTTCTTACATGAATTACACATATTTCTGTATGGTGGTTTAGAAGTCTTCATTCAGAATAGTAATCTCTCCACTACCTCCCCTATTCTCTTCTGGGTTTTTGAGACAGGGTTTCACTGTGTAGCCCTGGCTGTCCTGGAACTCCTCTGTAGACCAGGCTGGCCTCAAACTCAGAGATCCACCTGCCTCTGCCTCCCAAATGCTGGGATTAAAGGCATGCACCACCACTGCCTGGTCATGAATCTATAATCTCTTGCTTGTTATATATGATATGCATACCTTCCTCTGTGTACCATGTGACCACTAATTTTCTTTGTAGTTTCTTCATGTCACAAAGCTTTTCATCTTCATGTCATTTTCCAGTCTTTTCATTTATGTGCATATGTGTGCATGTGTGTGCCCTTCAAACAAACAAAATCCAAGCACCATTACAGTGGGCATGTTGTACACCTTTAACCCTGCTATTTAGGAGGCTAGGGCAGACGGATTATGAGTTCAAAACCAGCCTTGTCTGTATAGTGAGTTCAAGCCCAACATGGGCAATATAGTGAGACCTTGTCTCAATAAAATAGGATGAAATGAAATAAAATAAACTTAAAAGTCTCAGTGAAATAACATAAGTTTTAAAAATTAAAAATCACTCCTTGCCTTGGGGTCCATAAAGGTGCTTTCCTATACTTTGTCAGAGTATAGGAAAACTTTCATTTTAGAACAACTCTTGTTCATGGTGAAAAGCGGACACTGTTTATGTCCACATTTATATTTTAGAAGTATAGCCCTACCAAGGTCATCTGGGTTTGCACTTAGGTCATCTTTTAGAAATTTTATAATTTGGGGGTTTAATTGGGGTCATTTTGAGTTAACTTTTGCTTCAGAATTATTATTATTATTATTATTATTATTATTATTAATTAATTTGCTCCTCTGGAGATCAAGCCCAGTGCCTTGTACATGTTAGACAGGGCTCTGCCACTGAGCTACATTCGAGCTTTTTGAGTTAGTTTTCGTAGTGGGTCTTTTATTTTTCTTTCTGTCTTTTTACTTGTGGCCATCCCCTTATTGCAGCAGCGTCTGCTGCAAGACAATGTTCCTCCTTGTATCACCTCTGTTTGTTCACTACATAGCCCAAGTGGACCTGGAACTTGCCACTTAGCCCAGGCTAGCCTCAAACATATTCTGCCTCGGTTACCCAAGTTCTGAGCTTACAGGCGCATGCCGCAACCCCAGCTCTCTGTGGGGGTTTACTTCTGTACCCTGGATATGTTCTAGTCGCCTGTCTTTTCCGGTTTCTTTTTTTCCCACCACCACTTCCCACTGTCTTGGTTACTGTAACTTTACGCAAGTCTTGTTCTCCTTGGTAACATACGGGTCTACTTACAAATACCGTTAGCAACAATTTTTCCAGGCAGAATACACAGCTCTAGGTTAGCACCCTCCTTTCTGCTCCCCTCCCCACCCTTATCCCTTTCTCTTCCTCCTCTTTTTTTTTTTTCTCTTCTTGCATGATGTCTGAGGAAAAGTTGATTTCATTTTTATCTTTTTCCCCCGCTGTTGATAAGTACTTACCACTATGGCTTCCTTCATGATTTCTACGTTTATTCTTTTATTTCTTTTGTTTAGGGGTGGGTGGCTGGGTGGGTATGCATTCCGTCATGATGCTTGAATGGAGATCAGAGGCCAACTTGCAGGGGCAGGGTCCTTCCTTCTCCCACGTGAGGTCCTGGATTGAACTCAGACCATCAGACTTGGCGGCAAGCACCTTTAAACCACCGAACCATCTCAGTGGCTCCCGATTTTCTAAAGTTAGAACACAGCTAGGTGTGGAGCCTTCTGGAATTGCGGTATTCAGGGGGCTGGGGCTGCAGACTGCCATGAGCTCCAGGTCAGCCTAGACTGCATAGTGAGGCCCTGTCTAAAGAAGAAAGTTAGAAGATGCCTCGTCTGGGTGCGAGAGGCCATCTTTCTTTTGCCGGGCTTGACCTGAGGGACCTTGATCTTGCCTTTGCTTCTCTGAGCTTTCCGGAATTACAGTTGGTGTGTGACATTAATTTGGGGAAATTCTCAGTCGTTGTTGCTTCAGATTTTTTTTTCCTTTTCTTTCTCTTTCCTGTAATTCTGTGGGTTTCCCCAGAGTTCGTGGGACTTGGGTAGGGTTTCTGTTTTCTTTTTTGGGTCTTTTCTCTTTGCCTTTTAGTTCTGGATGTTTGCTCTGCCACAGTCCTAAGCTGAGAGATCCCTTCTGGCCTCCAGGCACCAGGCACACAAGTGGTACACAGGCACACATGCAGGCAAACATCCATATGCAAAAATAATTTTTTGAGAAAAAGATAAGCATTTGAAATACATCTTGAATATGTATTTGGCTATATCCATTATGCTGTATACATTTCTTTTAAAAATTTTATTTCATTTATTTATTGTTTGTATGTGGGAGTGTGGAAAGGTGTGTAAATGCCATAGTGTGCAAGTGGAGATCAGGGCTGGCAGGAGTTGGTTCTCTCCTATTATTGCTTAGTGTTCAACTAAAGGTCAAGAATGTTTCTTAAAACATTTTCTGTGTCAGTCATCTGTGCAATTAATCCTTCAGTAAATTGGCTTTGGGGAAATTGGCCTTTGGCAAACTCTCCAGTCACTGAATTGGCTGTTTTACAGGCTGGCATTTGGTGAATGTGCCAGCCACATAGCATGTCCTGATAACTTGCAGACCAAACCTTTATTTTTCTCCTTTAAAGATTTACCCTAGACACTTACATACTTATGAATATTTTTTTTTTGAGACAGGGTTTCTCTGTGTGGCCCTGACTGTCCTGGAACTCACTCTGTAGACCAGGTTGGCCTCGAACTCAGAGATCAGTCTGCCTCTGCCTCCTGAATGCTGGGATTAAAGGTGTGCACCCCCACCACCCAGCCATACTTATGAATCTTAGAATCAGATTAGTATTGTGAAAAACACCTGTGGGAACTTTGGAATTATATTAAGTATAAAGTCTCCACTAACAGATTTTACTATGTGTAGAAGAGCTAATACTTTTGTATATTGGTGCTATACCCAGCAGCCTTGCCAAATGCTATGAGTTTTACTTGAGTTGATTGTTAGACTTTTATGTAGATGCTTAAAATTATAGTGTCTAAGTAATACGTTTGCCTTTCCTTTGTTCATTCTTCTGCTCACACTGCTGCGTTCTCTGGGCCCCCAGTACAACCCCGTGTAAGAGCAGAGGTAGTGGGAACTCGGTTCTCACTTATTTTTGGAGGAAAGGGAAACAGGATATTGCTGTATAGTCCAGGCTGTCCTGGAAATTGTAAAGCCCCTGCTTCATCTTCCTAAGTATAGGATTACTCATATATATTACCATGTCTTTTTGTTTCTCTCTTCTTATTTTTACGTGTGTGTGTGTGTGTGTGTGTACACGTGTGTGTGTGTGTGTGTGTGTGTGTGTGTGTGTGTGTACATGTGCATGTGTGGTGTATGCACACATGTGTGTATGGCTGTTCAAGTGCTTGCACGTGTATAGAGGCCAGAGGAGGAGGCCGAGTGTCCAGATTTATTTATCACCTCTACTTTATTCCTTTGACACAGGGTCTCTCACAGAACTGAAAACAAGGGTGGTAGTTAACAATTCCAGCCAAGCCTCATGTCCATACCCCACATAGCACAGAGGTTGCAGGCATGTACTACCATGCCTAGATTTTAAAATATGGATGCCTATGCCTTAAACTCAGGTCTTCATGCTTGTGCAGGAAGTACTCCCAGCCCCACTTTTTTTTTTCCTGGTGATGATGAGATGGAACCCAGGATCTTGCACATGCCAGGAACGCCACTGCTGAGCTACATCTCTAGCCCCTTTACCTTGTCCTTGACTTTTAAAAATCCTGCAGAATAAGATGTCAGGGGTAGGAGACAGGGCTCAGTGAATAAAATACTTGTCGTGCAAACTTGAGCACTGGAGTTCAGATCCCCAGAACCCACAAAATGTCAGATGAGATAGTGTAATCTCTAATCCTGATATTCCTAATGGCAAGATAGATGGTAGAGACTGGAGAAACCCTTGAAGCTCCCAGACCAGCTAGGTTGGTATGCATAACAGCAAACCAGAAAGGATCCTGTAGTAGTACTTTCCCTTTTGGGACAGCCAGCCCACAAATGATGACACAGAGACTTATTATCAATTATGAAAGCTTGGCCTTAGCTTAGACCTTTTCTCAACTAGCTCTTCAAACTTAAAATAACCCATATTTTTAAATCTATGTTCTGCCACACACTCATTACCTCATGTCCGTACTGCACAGCCTGCTTCCCTTCCATCATGCTGGTGAATCTCCACCTCTTTTCTTCCCAGAGTTCTCTCTCTCTCCCCGGAAATCCCATCTATTCTCTTCCTCCAAGCTATTGGCCATTCAGCTCTTTATTAAATCAATCACAGTAACACATCTTCACACAGTGCAAACAAATATTCTGCAACATTTCCCCCTATTTTTGTCTACATAAAAAGGAAAGGGTTTAATTCTAACACAGAAAAACTATATATAATAATAACAACTATCAGGTAAGAATTGCATTTACAATGTCCAGTCCATTTGTATTTGGCAATTTCAGAGAAAACATTCTATTATCTCTCCTATCTTGATGAGTTCAAAGTTTTATACCTGCACCATTTTCTGTCATAACTTGTATTACCAATGCAAAACTATCTTTTGAGAACTCAAAACATTGTCTTAGATAAACAACTTAAGTTTTTATGTTTCTCAACCTTATACGCTTTCCATCTCCTTTGTGTTTTTTTTTTCTGAATTTGGTAACAAGGAAAACTATAACTATCTAGTCTTCAAACCCCATGAGAGATCCAAGAAGGATAAAATATTACCTGAGAAAACATGAGGTGCAGAGCAGGCAACTTCCAAAACTATAGAAATGACAGAAACAGCTGGCTGCCTGGACAGTCATCCAAGGTTCCTCTGCAACATTGGGGCATTCATCTTCAGCCTACAGGCTTAAAATATCTGACAGACTTTTCTGTGAAGCAGGAATTTTGAAGAACTATCTACCTTGTCTTGGCAAAGTTTGGCAGTCACCTTCTTTTGTGTCCTGCTCATCCAATTTGGACAGTATACTGTCAGTAGTTGAGGCAAGGGCAGTTTCTTGCCCAGTGGCTAACTTTGCCACAATAAAAGCAAACACCATACAGAGGTTTTTCAATGCCCATCATCCTTTTTTGAAGCAAATTGGTGCTGCCAGAACAGACATGTCTCATTGTCATGAGAAGCCTTGTGTTATTAAAACATCTTAAGTGCCATATTCTGTAGGTCTCTATAGTTTGAAGACCATCTATCTAAAATATATCTCTGTTTGACCTTGAAAACATAACTAACATGACTACAAGTTTTAAACTTTTAGAGGTATCATATAAGTTATATATATATATATATACACACACACATATATATATATACATATATATCTGCATTAACACAAGGATGGAATGTGTGGGGTGCACAAGTCAGCTAAAAGATGATTTTTTTGTTTTATATTTGAGTAAAGCATCTATCAACTTTAGAAGTCCATTTGGACTGTATAACCAAATTGTGGAATAAATCTCTATCCATCCACATGAAAGGATGGCATGTAATAATAAGTCATAAGGACTCTGTAGCTAACAAGATTTATCACATCTTATCCAGTATCAGAGCTGTTCTCATGTGGAGGAATCAGCATACACGTCACCTGTCCTGTAGTCTTTCTGGCTTCCTCCCTCATGTCTGCAGCCAAGATCCTCAGGAGGTTGTAGCTGGAAGTTTCTCTGGTCCTGTCCAGTCCCTTGGTTGGAATGAATCTCTCCCACCTGCATCCCACAGCTGCTTGGTCCCAAGTAAACAAACAGAGGCTTATACTACTTACAAACTGTATGACCTATGGGTCAAGCTTCTTGTTAGCTAGCTCTTACAACTTAACGCAACCAATTCTATTAATCTATATGTTTCCATGTGGCCATGGTGTTACCATTCTGCTGGCATCTTGTTGCTTCTTTTGTGGCGGCTGGTGTCTGCATCCACTCTCCTTCCTTCTCCTCTCTTTCCAATTGGAATGTCCCACCTAACCTTATTCTGCCTCTGCTTCACCATTGGCCAAACAGCTTTATTTATCAACCAGACAGAGCAACACGCGTTCACAGCATACAGAAAGACATCCCACAGCAGGTCTCTCCCGATCAAATCTGATCTTTATTAATTTGAAACATTTTGTTTCCTGTGGAAACAGAAGCACAACCTCCCCCCCCCAACAGAACATATTTCCTGACTTCCATTTTGAAGCCAAGACATCGCTGAAGTATATAAGCTGATTTAATTCAGCAGTCCCTTCCACAATCCAATATCTCTCAGCAGCTACTGTTCTCTGTTCATTAGCCTTCAATATTAACAAAGCACCCTACAAGGTCCAAACTTCCTGTGTTATATTTCCCATCCTTACATGTTTTTTTAAATATCACTTTACTCTTTCTTTAAAGATTGTGCTTTATTGTTTTTAAATTATTTATTTTTTCTATGACTGTCTATACCCATGTTATTTTCTTTGTTCAACACCTAAGCACCTTTTTAGGCATACCTTACCTTTTTAGAGGTTTATTGTGTCTGGACCTGGGTTTCTGTGTGTCTGCAGCATCCTCTGACCATGTGAGCCAAGCCTTAAAAGGTCAGCCCATGAAGCCATGTCCAGCTCCTTATCCAGAACTTTTCTTAGCTTTCTCAGGTCCTATGTTTAGATATTCAAGTCTCCATGTTAGACACCACATGTAGTTGGATTTTCTCATTGGGACTGTCAGACTGCAAATAATGACCTGGAGAGTTATTATTAATTATAAAAGCTCAGCCTTAGCTTAGGCTTGTTCCTAACTAGTTCTTATAACTTAAATTAACCCATTTTTTTTTTGTTATCTATATTCTTCCAAGAGGCTCGGTACCTTATCTCCCTACTGCCCATGCTGCTTCCTCCACCAGACTCCATCTTTCTTCTTCCCAGAGTTTTCTCTCTCTCCCCATATCCTGCTTATTCTCTCCTGCCTAGCTATTGGCCATTCAGCTACTTATTAAAGCAATCACAGTGACACATCTCCACACAGTGTGAACAAATATTCCTCAACAAGATCCTGCCTAAAGCAAGGTGGAAGGTGAGGACCAAAAACTGAGTTTGTCATGTGATCTCTACACCCATGCATGTACACACACACACACACACACACACACACACACACACACACACACACAACAAAGGGGTGAAAAGATGGCTGCTCTTACAGAAGACCTAGGTTTGGATCTCAGCATTCACAAGGAGGCTAACAACAGTCTGAAGTTCCAGTTTCAAGGGGAACCTGACTCTCTTTTGGACACTGCATGCACATGGTGCACACAGACGTTCATTCACTCATATAAAATAAAAATAAATACATAAATAGAAATATGGTATCGTAGACTTTTCTTTTTGAGATTATAATATAATTATATCATTTCTCCTTTCCCTTTTTTCCCTCCAAGTACTGTAGATCAGATTTTTAGATAGTATTAGTAGATCAAAAGAGGTCTTTTTTTTTATTTCTAAAGCATTTTATTTCACTTACTAAAGAAAACTATATTTGTTAAGTATGCTCTACACCTACAGGAGTGATCATGTTTTTCTCCCTTAACCGAGTCAATGATCAACTGCACGGATGTATCTATCAGTGAGTGAGGTCCAGCATGAATGCTGGTGGAACATGGTACCGATTTTAAACAATTCTGAGCGTAACTTGATTTAGTATTTTACTTCTCTTCTGTGTTCATGAGCAATGTATGTGTTTGCTTTTCTATTTTCTTCCTAGATTTGCTGTAGGTTTATTCAGCACCAAGGTGAAACTAACTTTGTGTAGTAAGTTAGGTAGCTTTCTCTAATTTTCTGTCCTCTAATATAATTTCATTGAATGGTAGCCATATTGAGTTTGATTTCATTGATTTTTTTAATGATTACAGATCCCTTAAAATTATCAGTTTTCCTCAAGGCAGAGAGAATATATGGAAGGAGAAATCTGGGAGGAAAAGAAGAAAGAGCAAGAGAACAAGGAGACGAGGATGCTAGGGGCCACCCACATTTCTATCTCTCTGACACATGTCTCCCTAACAAATATATAGCGTTAGTTTGTATTTTAATATTTTTATATGAATGCTAAATGGGTAAGTGTGATTTATTTTCTCTGCAATGGCTCTCTTGTGTAATGTTAATGGTTGTATTGTGTCAATTGAATGAAAACAATGTTGTAGTCTACTATACCGATAATTGTTTTCAACTTTTCAACTGCCAAATACATTTTCTTTCTTTCCTGTTCTGCCTTCACCTTTCTTAATTTTGATTTGATTTGGTTTTGGTTTATGGTTTAATTAAAACAGGGTCTCACCATGTAGCCCTGGTGGGCCTAGAACTCACCATATATAGCAGGCTGCCCCAGACACGTGATGATCCTCCTGCCTCTGCCTCCTGACTGTTGGGATTATAGGTGTGCACCACCATGCCTGCGGTCTTTAGGAATAACTTTCATGTTTATAGTTCTGTGGATGGTGTGAGAGAGTTTCCACAGAATAGTTAGTTACTCTAAAGCAGAATTTTTCTATCCTGGGGTAAGTGCAATTTCAAATCTATTCAAGAGGCTGACATTTCTGTATCCAGTGTTAGTGCTGACTTGCATGCATTTGATGCGTTTTCAGATTCGTTTGTGTCCAGGATTCCAAACATGATCTGTTCCTTCCAATGAGATGTGTGAGACCTGGAAAACAGAGTGAGGCTGAGGCCTTGAGCATGTTTGCAAGTTAGCACAGCTGCGGAAGACTACGACTTCTGTGGCAAGAATAGTAGAGACCCAGGGACTAGTCCACTGTCTGTTGTACATGACATCCTATTTCCAGTGGCAGCGTCCTGATTATGATGGCTCCGGAGCCGTATGAGAGGCTGCTTTGGGAATGATACTGAAACTCCACTGAGTGTCTGCTTTCTTAGGGCAAGAGTTCTCTGCACCATTTAACAGACTGAAAATAACTATGCTCTGCTAAACATCGTAGTGCATACTCTGTTCTCTGCAAAGCCCTAACTCTTAGAGTAATTAGCTATTTCCATAGACTCAGGTGCATTATACTTTGTGTCCTTTGTATAAAAGTCCACTTTAAAAATTTAAACTTACCTTTATTACGACCATCATTTTAGCTTATTCAGTGTAACTTTTTTAAAAAGGTAATAGATGCCTGTGGTAAATGGCGCTAATGGGTAAAGCAGGCCTTACTACTTTCTGTGAGGGGATCTCTGTTTCCAAGCAGCCTGGGTCCCCAGCAGCAAGAGCAGCATCGGGTCTGTGCCAGTCCTTTGTAAGCTATTCCCACGCATGCGCAGTCATTGATGCATGTCCTGGCTTTCTGTCGAACACTGCCATCCTATGTACGTGGTGGTGCATCTGCCTTTTTTGGAAAAAAATTATCAGAGAAAATAACAAACATACAAAATACAAAAACAAAAACCCCTTATATGCAAGAGGTTAGAGTCGTGGTTTAAACCTGAAATGACTTCCCACAGGCTCATGTTTCTATCATGCTTAAGACCCCAACTTCTGGTATTTTGCAGGCTGTGGGGTCTAGAGGTGGTGCAGCCTGGTAGGTAAGTCATTAGGGGGCGGAACTTTGAAAGGTTACACAGACTTCCGGTCCAGGCCTGAGCACTCTGTGTCCTGCCCCTTCATCATGTGAAGAAGCAGCCACAAGCTCCTGCTGCCATAAACTGAGCCACCCCTGTCATACCGTGCCTTCCACAACACAAAGGATTGAAACATTCCTAAACGGTAAACCAAAATAAATCCTTCCTCTTTTCTGTCCCCTGGGTCAGGTTACTTCATCACAATGATGCAAACTTACCTAACACAGTTAATAACTAGAAAGTATACCCCCTCCTGGGGCTTGGAGTGACTGCTCAGTGGTAAAGAGCACTGGCTGTTCTCCAAGAGGACCCTGGTTCAATCTCCAGCACCCATATGGCAGCTTGAAACTGTCCATAGCTCCACTTCCAGGGGATCTGACACAGCAAAATACCAATGCAGATAAAATTAAAAAAACAAACAAATAAATAAATAAAACTCAAAAAGGTATACCCCTCCTATTTAGAGGGATCTAAATAACACCACAATTAAACCACACACTGCCTGTACCCCAGAATCGTCAGTTGGCTTCTCACCCATCACCCACTCCCCAACACCTTGTAGAAGGGGCAATTTTCTGTGATTTTTGTTTTCTTCCTTTTCTCTCCAGTTTTATCCCCTCTGAATGTAACTCCAAGCCATAAAGATGACTTTGTGCGTATTTTGAAGCATCTTGCTTAGGAAACCGTATTATACATATCTGGGTGGTTGACGTAGGATACCTCCCTTCTTTCACTAACAAGTAGATCTTGGAGACTGTTCCACAGTGCCGTGTGTCAAACCATAACATGCGCAGCTGACATCGTGGGGGTAACCATTTGGGCTGTCTCCCATTTTCTTCTTGTTATTAGAAGCATGTTTCCAGAATTATCCATGTACATACTTCTGCAAACAAATCTATTCATGTTCCAGTACTAGACTGCTTTGTTTTTGTGGATTTATAGTATGTTTGAATATTTGGCTGGTCTAGTTTGCCATTGTGTTTATTATTTTTCTGGCTATTTTTAAAATTAAATTAAAATATAATTACATCATTTTCCCCTTCCTCTCCTCCCTCTGGCCCTCCTTTTTCCTTCCTCCCTCCCTCCTGCTCTCTCTCAAATTTGTGTCTTCTTTTAAAATTTTTATTCTCTCTCTCTCTCTCTCTCTCTCTCTCTCTCTCTCTCACACACACACACACACACACACACACACACACACACACACACACACGAATAAACATATAATTCTAACCTCCTGAGTCCATTCAGTGTTGCTTGTATATGTATGTTTCTGGGGCCGACCACTCTCTTAGTGGCTACTTACTGCTTGTAGCTCTTCCTCTAGCTCCCATGGGATTTCCCACAGTTTCATTGGGATGTCAACTGGTGTTGGCATTGTTCCGGTCTTATTTAGGCTGCCATATTGATGGGACTTCATGGGTGTAGTTTCCTTGTTATAGCAGACTTCCCTGTCCTATGCCTCCTATAATCTTTCCACCTCCTCTTCCTGGATGTCCTCTGAGCTTTATGTGTAGGAGCTGTGTTGTAGATGCATCACTTGGGCTGGGCACCCCATGGTCCACCGTTCTCTGTGTTTTGACCAGTTGTGGCTTTCTGTAACAGAATCCTCATGCTGCAAAAAGGAGTTTGTTTGGTGAGGGGTCATGAGGCGCCCTGTCAGGCTGGACAGGGGCACAGGCTCTTTCTGACTCTTCTTGTTTACTTTTCCATGTGAAATCTGAGGCCAGGTGTCTGATACTTTCCCCTCTGCCGAAATGATTTTATTGGGATGTATATACCGTTTTAAGGAAACATTAGCATCTTTTCATATTAAATCTCTCCTTACAAAAGTGTGGTTTCTTTGGGTTTGGGATGCAGCTCAATGGCAGTGATTGCCTAGCGTGTCCAAAGCCCTGGGTTTGAGTCCCACTGGGTAAAAAAGAATATGAAGAATATGGCATGTTCTCTCTCTTTCTCCCTCCCCCTCTCTCCTCTTTTCTCTTCTCTCCTCTCCCTTTTCTGTATGTGTGTGTGTGTGTGTGTGTGTGTGTGTGTGTGTGTGTGTGTGTGTGTTTTACTTTCTTTTTATTTAATGTGTGTTGTTTTTAATTGAGATTTTTTTCTTTTACCTTACTAGTGAGGATTAAATCCAGGACCTTGTACTTACTAGATAAGGATTTTACCACTGAGCTACACAGCCAATTTCTTGTTGTTATTTTATACTCTGCTATGTTCCTACTGGTATAGTAGTTTTACAGATGGTTCCCTTTTATTTCCCCTTCCTAGTGAGAAAAAAATAACCACACAATGTTCAAATGCTGCTCATTTATTTCTTGCCCTGTTTTATGGAGTTGTTCTTTCAGGCAATATTAATCGTGATTTTAAATGGTCAACTGTGATTTGTTTGATTTAATCAGACTATCTCCACTGTTCTATCTAGTCACTTAAGGTTTTGATTCAATAATATGGACAACACGGAGGCTATGGGGGAAGGATGGTGGCGAGTCCATGACCTTACTTAGGGACCCATGGTTTTTCTTCTTGGCTGGGTTGGCTTGTAGCAATGGCCCTGCTTTGCTCAGCTGCCCATTTCACACTCTTCCTCAGTCAGGGTCTTAGGGAGTCCTGTGAAAGATGGAGAGCAGAGGCATGATTTACAGATCCCCTCCCAAACTCATATTGAAATTTCATTGCTACTGTGCTAGTACAGTGGGTGGGGTTGGTGCCATTATCTTGGGAGTGGGTTGGCTATCACGGGAATGGCTTTAGCAAGCTCTCTGTCCCGAGTGTCTTCCTGCAGTACATTTCATCTCATCATTACACACGAGAAGCCACTCACCAGCTGCAGCACCTCCATCATGGGTGGCCCAGACTCCAGAACCATGAGCTAAGTGAACTATTGTTAGTCATTCACCCTCTGTCCCAGCATCAGAAGAAAAGCAAGACAGTGGGTGAGGGAGTAGATGGAGATTCCAGAGAATTCTACCCATTCCTCTTACTGACCAGAGCTGGTGTGGACAGCTCTGGACGGAGGCCCTAGATAGCTGTCTTTCCCCCTCCTTTCCATGCTGGGGGGTTGACTGGGCTTAGCTTGGCTAACAGAGACAAGGAGGAGTAGGTGTTGTGGAGGGGGTATGAGGGACACACACAGATGGACAGACAGACGGACTTGCCGCTCGTCTTAGTGTAGAGTAAGTTTGGGATGTTTTTATTTCCTCCCTGTTAATGGCATCACCACCGATTTATATTTACTGCCCCTTCTCCTACATTACAGAGCCCCCCGCCTCCTCTCACTTCCCGTCGCGGGAGCACTCGAGTAATACTCTTTCCTGTTAACCTTTCCTTCCCGGATAGTTTATTTTCAAGAGGAAACATTTGATAAAGCTCGGAGTAATTTTAAATACATGATTTGCCGTGCTCACACTTGTCACTTATCATATGCACTTCGGGCCGACCTCGCTGCCTGTCTGTTAACCTTCCGCGGCGCTGTTCAAGCAAGCCATTTGCAGTTACCCTGTGAAAAGTCTGCATTTAAATTGCTTTTCCGTCCTTCCCCCCAAAGTTTCCCTAACTATAAATAAATTTAATTACCGTTCCGAGAACTGTAAGCAAATCTTCTATTACATTTTTAATCTTTTATCTCCCCCCGTGTCCCTCTACCAAATATTCGGTTTATCAGGCGGCTACCCTGTGTCTCGTGGCACGCGCCGCTCTCTTTCCCACATATAAAACCCGGAGTCTATTTTCTCTTCTGCCCAGCCAGGGTATCTAAGGACTTCAGTCCACCCCACACCCCAGTTCCTCCCCTGCAGACAGGAGTATTTCTGTGAAGCAGACACTGGAGAATTGGTTCCCAAGGACGCTTCTCTGTGCTTGCTGCACATCCAAGACAGTGTTACACATCCAAGACAGAGTCCTCACACCCAAGTGTGAACTTCCAAGCACTAAGACGTGGGTCCCAATACCGCCTAGAAGAGGGCAAACCAGCTCCTCCCTGCTTTAAAAATGGTTCTTTCCCAGGCAGACTGTGTTTTGTTTTGCTTTGCTTTGCTTTGTTTTTTTGAGACAGGGGTCCACACGGTTGCCCAGGCTGGCCTTGAATTCATGGTGATCCTCCTGCCTCAGTTTCCTGAGTGTTTCAGATTGCAGCCATGAGCCACAGTGTTCTCCAAAGCAGTTTCTAATGTAGTTTTTCATTTGTCTTTGACAAAATATTAGTGACATAAGAAGGGCAGATGTTTTTCTTACTTTTCTTGATAAAAACATAGAAATTGAGTCACATTCTGGATACACAGACACACAGACACACACACACACACACACACACACACAGACATACACACACAGACACACACACACACACCCCTTTCCAGTTGTCTCTGATTTCCACCTTCCACCGTCTCAAGCCACTCTCCTCTGCCTTCCTTCCAAACTCACCAAGAGGACAACAGCCAGCTTAGAGTGATTCGCTGGACTTCCTTCTACCACAGAGAGGGGTGAGGGGGTGAGAGGTGGGGGAGGTGCCTGCAAAGCAAGTGGACCTGGGCCTTCACCCTGGCCTCTTGAGCCATCTGTGCCTGCTGGTCTCTTCCTCAGTTTACCTGCAGGTCCTAGTTGCACCTCACCTCAGATTTCCGGGGGAAGTTGGACCTAGGCTTGGGCCATCCCTTATGTGGTGGTTATACCCCATGCCTCAGGTACCTTTCCTTGATCTAGTACATGGAGGGATGGGCTGTCTGCCCACCTGGACTTCTGGTCCACAGCATCACCTGCACATGAGTCTTGGGGTCCTGGGACCTTAAGGGGTTGATCCTTCTGGAATTGAACAGGGATTAGAGGAAAACTTCTCTCAGACAGAAGCAGACAGAAGACTCAAGCAGGAGAAAGCTAGAGAGGGCCCAGAATCTTCGATCTCAGACAGCAACAATGGAGGTGCTGGAGAATCATTCTAAAGCTCCTTCCTATATACAAAGGGCTGCGGATGGCAGGAAAAAGTCGCACGTAGCTTTCTGAGAAAGCTGTAAAAACTCCTGCCTGTTCCTGGACAATTATAACAATAATAGTTATGATGAAAAGAATTACTGTGTGCGTGCCAGGTACTCTCTGAAGCGATATGCATATGTTTCTCTGCAATAACTCACCTTGTTCTCCAGCAACCCCATGCAGCTATCTTTTACAGCTGGAAAAACTGAGGCAAAGAGAAGTAAGCAGCTGATTTCCGATCACCCAGCTCCTAAGTGGTAGAGCGAGGGCTTACACCTAGGGATTGTGCATCAGGCTTGTGCCCTTAACCATGACACTTGCCAGTCTATGATGACAAGATAAAATTGAAACCTAGTTTTGGACTTGAGATACCTTTAATTGCAAGTTTCAGAATGACTTAGATATATAGCATGGTTAAACCTTGAAGAAACCACACTAGAGGCTGGAGAAGTGGCTCAGTGGTTAAGAGCACTTACTGCTTTTGCAGGGGACCCAGGTTCAATTCCCAGCACTCATACCAGATAGCTCACAACTGCCTGTGGCTTCAGTTCCAGGGGATCTGAATGAAGCCCTCTGACCACCTTGGGCATCTACATGCATGTCGTGCACATAAACTCATGCAGGCACACACATGCATGCATAATAAATAAATAAATAAATAAATAAATAAATAAATAAATCTCTTTTTAAAAAAATATATTATGCTAAATAATTGAGGCAATCACAAAGAACAAAGTCTATATAATTCCTTATTTCTTATATACTAAGAATAGCCAAATTCATAATCAGTAAGTGGAATGTGGGGCTGGAGAGATGGCTCAGAAGTTAAGAGCACTAACTGAGACTGGGGCTGGAGAGAGATGGCTCAGTGGTTAAGATCTGCTCTTCCAGAGGACCTGGGTTCAATTCCCAGCACCCACATGGCAGCTCACAACTGTCTTTAACTCCAGCTCCAGGGAATCTGACACCCTCACACAGAAATACATACAAGCAAAACACCAATGCACATAAAATAAAAATAAATCAGAACACTGGCTGCTCTCTCAGAGACCAAAGTTCTGTTCCCAACACCCATGTGGTGTCTTACAACCATCTGCAACTCCAGGTCTAGAGAATCTGATACCCTCTTCTGGCTTCTTCGGGCACCAGGAATACAAAAAGTGCACAGACATATATATGGGCAAAACACTCATACAAATCAAATAAATCAATAAATCTTTTAAAAAATAGAATAATGGTTGCCAAGGGCTGGGGGAGGGGTGTGGCTAGAGTTTTCCTGCCTGGCCCACGGTCAGGATAAATCTCTTTCACCTGCCAGTCCCACAGCCGCTCAGACCCAACCAAGTAAACACAGAGGCTTATATTGCTTACAAACTGTATGGCCGTGGCAGGCTTCTTGCTAACTGTCCTTATATCTTATATTAATCCGTTTCTATAAATCTATACCTTGCCACGTGGCTCGTGGCTTACTGGCATCTTCACATGCTGCTTGTCCTGGCGGTGGCTGGCAGTCAGTGACTCCCTCTGCCTTCCTGTTCTTTTAATTCTCCTCTCTGTTAGTCCCGCCTATACTTCCTCTCTGGCTACTGGCCAATCAGTGTTTTATTAGCAACACATTTGCCATACAGAACATCCCACAGCAGAGGGGAGCTGAGGAGGTGCTGGTTATTGAGAAGACAGCTACAGTTTTGAAGCATTGAACTCCCACAGAGAAAAGGGATGGTGGGAACGGTTGTATGTGAATGTGCTGAGTGCTCTGCAAATGTACATATGTAAATGTACATGCATGGTTAAAATGGCAAACTTCATATTACGGGCATTTTGTCACAGTTTCAAAAAACAACTTGCTAAGAAATGGAACATAATCACATAGCACAGGAGATCCAGAGGAAACCCGCAGTTGGCATTCAGTTCCTAGGCCATTGACGACCTAGGTCACTCCATCTTTCCCTTAGGCCACTGCTGGGAATGTATTCTGCTCAACTGATGCTCACAGGGAGGTTACTGCAGCTAGAGATATCACATCCCAGCAGGACATATCACAGAGGAAGAAGGGTGGTATTGGGTGACTTTTTTTTTGTGTGGCCCCTCTCCAACTGATAAACTGAAACTTAATGTCCAATGACGATTTAGAACATAAGGCCATAGGCAGGCAATTAGGTGATGGACACAGGGCCTTTGTGAGTAGGACAGATGGGCTTCTGCAGTTGGCTTGAGAGAGCACTTTTCGCCTTCCTTCCATTTTTATTAATTTTGTTGGTATCCATAGCTTTCCTTCTTCTGCAGAAGCAAAAGCAAAAACCCCTTCCCCAACATAGGGCATATCCTGGTTTCCATTCTGAGGTCAACACATCTTTGAAATAAACCAGATGATTTAGCTCAGAAGTTTTTTCTATTGTCCAATGTCTCTCTGCAGCTGTTGTTCCTTTCTCATCAGCATCGAGAAAATTCAAGGTTAATAGAGCATTATGAAATCTTTAAAAAAAAAAAAAAAGAACCTATAGAACAGTGGTTCTCAACCTTGCTGATGCTGCGACCCTTTAATACAGCTCCTCATGATGTGGTGACCCCCCAACCATAAAATTATTTTTGTCGTTGCTTCATAACTGTAATTTCGCTACTGCTGTGAATCTTAACGTAAATACCTGTGTTTTCTAATGGTCTTAGAAGACTTCTGTGGAAGGGTCGAATGACCCACAGGTTGAGAACCTCTGTTATAGAAGTATTATGTATGAGGACCAAGAGCTGAAGAGCTGGCCCCCTGGTCTGAACTTCCCAGCCCCCAGAACATGTAAGCAGCAGATATCTACTGTCTATCAATTACCCATTGTCAAGTTAGAGCAGCCCACACTGACAGGCAGACGGACTGCATTAGAAGGGAGGAAACTTCCCACAAGGCCTCCAGCGCATCTACACACATTCCACTGACCGTTTCATTTGCCACCTGCTCGTGTCTGTGGGGGTCATAATGAGTAGCTTGGACCCACGAGGACTTGTCCTTTGGGGCTGAGCTCAGAGCTCTCTTCCCCTGAAACAGAAAGCCACATGAAGTAGGAGACAGCCCTGAACAAATATCTCTCTGTTAGGGAGGTGAGAGTGGGAGAGACAGGGTGCTGAGGAAACACCCACTAGTGTCTGCGACCGGTTGCAGAAGAGTACTTAACAAACTAACTTGGGTTGTACTGTTGTCATGGCAATCATGATAGCCTGTGTCATCAACACTTGTCAGTTTAAGTTGGCTAAAGTTCCTCCTAAAATATATCTCAATATGATCTCTTTTTTTTTTTTTTGTAGTTCATTTGGTACAACTACCTGCTCATATGGCTTAAAAGTGTAAGAGCAGATGATGGGGTCACTGCTGACATTTTGATAACGCATCACTGAGATTTTTTTTTTTTTTTTTTTTTTTTTTTGGTTTTTCGAGACAGGGTTTCTCTGGGTAGCTTTGCGCCTTTCCTGGAGCTCACTTGGTAGCCCAGGCTGGCCTTGAACTCACAGAGATCCGCCTGCCTCTGCCTCCCGAGTGCTGGGATTAAAGGCGTGCGCCACCACCGCCCGGCTCATCACTGAGATTTTTCAATGGAGAGAGTTTCGGGAAAGGGAAGGGGGTGAGAGGCACAGAGAAGGGCAGGTGGACGTGGGTTAAAGTGTCTAAAGAGTGATTTGATGTTCCTTATCTACACTCATGTGAACACACACATGGGCTACTCACATGTACACTCTCAAGCACACTCACAGGCATACCTACACACACACTACCCCCCCCCCACACACACACACACATGAGGAGAGAACTGATTCCAGCCTTGGCCAGAGACTCAGTTCCAAGCCCATTTGCTCGCTTGGACACATCATGAGCCTTATGCCTGGGGTGACTCAATTTCACCATTTTTCCAAGTGTCTGTTTCTTATACCATGAGAGAAATGCAAGCAGGGTCCTCCATAAGACAACCAAGGGGAGGAACTCTGTCACCCAGACTCTTTGCCATCATAGCCCTAAGCTGCCAGCCTCTTCTGCACCTCTTGGAGCCTGGGTATCCCGCCTTGTCTCTCCACTCCTGTCTTACATCACCGTCCGCACTCCACCTAGGAGCAAAGCTCTCTAGCTGGCAGTTTCAAATCTTCAATGCCTCAACTCATCTCCCCAGTGACCCTGAAAGGACCCTCTCAGAGACAGGAGGCTTTTTGATTGTGCCATCCTCGGTGGCCACCAGGCTGAGAGGTCTGTCCACCTCTCGGGCATACTAGCCAGTCACACATGTCCTGCGTGACTCTGGCTTCCACTGTCCCTCTACTTTTGGGGTATATCACACTTTTGTACCCCAGGTGCCATTCCCCTGGGGTAGGCTAACACATCCTCCTTTGAGTAGAGTTTGGTTCTGCTGGATCCAGATTCTAATCTCAGCATTACTACGAACCAGCTGGGGGGCATCAGGCAAGCTCCGTCCTGTGACTTGTAAGCTGCTGATGGGTCTAAGGCCATTGCGAGAATCACACAAAATATCCCAGGAAAGTGCCTGGTACAGTGTCCTGACTCTAGTGAGTTCTCAAAAAACGTAGTTATTCTCAGTGCATGTGGTCCAGCTCTAGCATCATTGCCTCACGGGAAACTGTCCACGCCCCTTTGGTAGTTCAGTGCAGGCCTGGTCCTCTAGCTAGGACGTGATGTGATCTGAAGTCTATTTAGGCCTTCCCTATCCTCCTTCTCATAGAGGATGAGCTCTTGGACAGCAGGACCCCTGTGTGTTCGTTTTTGAATTGGCAAAGCCTTCTTCGGGGTATTTCACAGGGCAGGCATTTTCCTAAATGCCTATGTGTCTTGGGGCAGTGAGTAATCCATCAAAGGCCTTCATAGAAAATCACCCTGTGTCCAGCCCGGTGTCCAGTCCGGTGCCAACCTTTATGAACTTCACAGAATCGTGCCTGCCCATGGAAACAAAATGTCACTGAGTATATAAAAATCCTTATTTTCAGTTCTTGTCCCCTGGATAACCTCGCTGGGTTCACCTGACTGCCTGGGTGACCCATGGTCCTTCCTCCCCACTCATACCCAAGACTGGGGGGGAACTTATTTACCAAATACTGAGACTGTCTTCTTGTCTCTCTTCCTCTCGGATGAACAGAGAATAGAATGGCAAGATCACAAAGTGTCTGCGATAGCTCCCAGGTCATTTGGTTAGTCTCATTTTCAGGTGTGGCAGGTGCTTAGCCACTTGAGGAGGTCCATAGAAAGGTCTCCATCAAGG
Source organism: Peromyscus aztecus (assembly GCA_902168405.1). Lineage (NCBI taxonomy): Eukaryota > Metazoa > Chordata > Mammalia > Rodentia > Cricetidae > Peromyscus > Peromyscus aztecus. The sequence goes on from CABHPQ010170813.1 coordinate 31,466, forward strand.
AGGGGTGCGTAGGGGGCAGATGGTTGGTCAAGTTCCTAAAAATAGTCTTCATGTCCAGAACTTTCTATTCTCTGAGCCTACAACACAGGGAGAGATAGAAAGCCTAGTTTACCTCACTCCCCAACCCCCCCTCAGCCCACTCCATTTTTATTTTGCTCCGAGGTTAATAGCCATGTCGTGTGGGGTCATAGAAGACATCTGTGTCTCAGATAATATGCTTACGGTGATTACCACACGTAATTGACTGACCTTCTCTCATTCATTCTCCACTGCAGGCAGGGGCTGATAGGATGAAGCCAGCCACAAGAGTTTATTTTCCATCACACGCCATTGTGCGGCTGAGCAAATATTTTAGCAAGCTTTGAATGAACTACCTTTTCAAGCTCCAGGTTTCCCGAGTTAAAATGGGAAGCCATGACAAACCTAATATTAGATTTTAAATCAACGTTGGGCCATCCTACTTATGGTACTATTGTAGACATCACGGAAAATCAGGTTCAGGGGATGAACATGGTGGGATCCTTGTTCCATCAACTTCACCCTTCTTTGCTTGGCCTTGTGAGAGGAAGCAGCATTCTTGATGCATTGGGTTTTTTTTTTGTTTGTTTGTTTATTTTTTGTTTTTTCACAGTGTCTGTTTGTTCAGAGGAAAGGAAACATTGGCTCCTGGGTGCCCAGATGACACCCCACAAGGTAAAGGGAGCCTAGCATTTTGTAGCCAAGTCTATGCCATCACGACACTGGCCACATGAGGTCCAGTCACCAGCTCCCGCATCCACCTGCCTTCACGTGACCTTAACAAAGATGAGGCTGCCAAGCTACCAGTAAGTGGGGTCCCTCCCCCAAGACAACTGAAACACTCGATCCCAGAGAGAGTGAAAAAAAGGAGACACAAATGAAAGAAATTCTCCAAAGCGAACTTCAAAATGTTACATTAAGATTTTAAAACTTTTTAATAATGTTTTACCTTAGCTCTATTCCATCTATCTAGCAATTAATCCGTCAGCCTTCGCATAATACACACACCTACAGGCAACACGATTGTGTCTCTGGCTGAATTCCACTGTGAATTACTAACGTGTTAACACTGGGGAATTCCAAGCTCCCTTGACTATCAGCATCTGCTCTCCCATCCCATCCCTTCCAAATCAGCCCCGTGGATCGCAACAGGTGAGGCTGGGTCTTAGCAGCTCCACTGGCTTGGTGTCCAAGTCCCAGGGAAACAACTGGGGTCGACAGCTCACTGCTTATGACTTTGCCCAGGTCTGAAGTCCCGATGTTTGTCCTCTAAAACTCACATCGCCTCATCAAACTTCCACAGGGTGCGTCTCAAGATGATGAACCAGAGGTGGGTGTCAAGGGAGCAAGTTTTCGGTCAAGCGCTAGCCCACGGTGCTGCTGCTTCAGAGTCGTTTTTTAAGGGCCACAGCCTCGATCGAGTTCCAGGTACTATTTTAGAGAGATCTACCTGGAATTGTCAGCTCACCAAAATTTCACAGACGTTGTCCATGCCCTTCTGTTGATAAGGGGAAAAACAAGAAAAAGGGGGGGGGTGGGGGGGTGGAGGGAGGAGGCTGCCACTGCTTAACAGAAAAATTACACATATTCTAAACATATGGGTGATCTTTAGAACGCCTCAGCATCACTTCACAATTATATACGACAAGTTTTAATTAACTAGAGCTCTGCAAATCATAATGCCTTATTAAAATGCAATTAATCCTTTGATTAAAAAAACAAAAAGCACAAGTATTTACAACGAAAACACAAGTAGAATAATTACAAATATCATGTACCCATTTCTTTTATTTGGGTGTCACTTATGATGTTGCCCGCTCCCTTCATTAATTCAAACACACACATTATCTCGCATCCGCAGCAGCGTGAGGGACAGCGGCCACCAAACACACAGCACTATATCCTATTGATTTCGGCAAATCCCGAACAATGCCATTTGCATGCTTGTTTCTGTAATAATAAAGATATGCCATTCAGAATTAAAGCCCGGCCAGGCTAGTGGCAACTAATTGTGTTGTATGTAATGAGTGCAATTTCAATTTGATATCACCCTCAGCTTTTCTTGCCGCACTCGCTAAGTACTTTCAAGTCTTTGTGGGGAAATAATTGATTTTTTTTTGTGTGCTGTGGGCACAAGAAAATTATTATGATCTTTTGAATAATGCCAAAGAAAAGACCGTGAATGATTTAAATTGGTATATGAAGAAGGCTTCGCCGTGGACGGCGGCTTGACTGACATGCTGCTAATGCCGTATCTAGATTAGCAGTTCTTAAGGAGGTAGCTGATACGAAACTGGTAAAACAGAAAAGGTTGCTCCCGACATTGGGTGGTGGTAAGGATTGCTGCTCCTTCTTATGTGTTATCCAGGGGAGGACCGACAATTTGGGGATTTAAGGCACGCCACGATTACATAATTGCCTGGCCTTCACCCACGGAGGGTAGGCTTCCGCTGATAAATGACACATTTGAAAGGGTCAGATAGGAGAGAGAGGGGCTGAACCTGGATGGCTAGCCTGGCTGCAGTTCGCTTGGGTAGACCCGTGTGTGGTGGACAGATCCCTAGGTCCGGAACATGAAAGCTAGTCAGCACCTGTTTCTGACATTGGACTCCAGGAAGAACTGGGGAGTGAGAGAGCCACTTTATTCCTTAATCTTCCCATTAGGAACAACTACTTACACCTGCTGTGAGTGACATTGGCTTGGATCTGGCAGAAGAGCTAAAGTTTATTATTTATTTATTTATTTATTTATTTATTTATTTATCTATCATTTATTCATTGAAAGACATTGAACCCAGGGCCTTTTGCTCATAAAGTTTCTTTGTTTATTTGTTTGTTTGTTTGTTTGTTTAATGAGCAAGGAAACCTAAACCCAGACAGGTTTCCTTTGTGTCCATGAAACCCTTGCATCTACAAACCCAACCAGGACAACTGGTTCCTCCTCCCTTGCTATCTACCTCCCCCCACCAACCCCAGCTTTCCATTCCCAGTGTGGCAGCTTGGACTTTGAGGGACCGGGAAATAAACACCTTAGAAGGATGGGATCGCCAATTCAAAACACATTTCCACCTTAAAATGCATCCACCTTCCGAATCTCATTCTTTAGAGGTGGGGGGGGGGGCGGGCAGGACTGTTGTTAATTTAGTTGGTCATAACTAAATAGTTTCTAATCTGGAGCAGGAGGCTGCTGGGAATATTGGACAGTTTAAAGGTTAATCACCATCGCCTGGTTACACAAGTGAAGCAGAACTAATTCCTCCAAAGGCAAATGGCTTGCAGTTTTATCAGCAGTGCAGATTAGAAGTGTTAATATACAGAACAGAATGGACGCTTAAGGGCCGGTTTTCCCCTTATCGGCAAACTTTGCCGCAGAACTGAGTTTCTGCACAACCTCTGCACTTCCATAATAAGGCCCCTTATTCTGCCTCTCGAGCAGAACTATCAAACAATCCTGTCCAAACCACTGCCACCAAAATCAGGGTATTACAGACCACGGCTAATTGGAAGATCACTATAATGAAGGAAAAGATAAAATACTTTGGCTGTTGGCCTAAAATGTGGATCAGCACAACATAGGAAGCTATCTTGCTATGTCACATTCTGAGAGATTTACATAAACAATAAACTCAATCCAACAGCAACCCCCCCCCCAATACATCTTTGTTTACAGCCAATGCAACCTAAAGCCAGACAGGAGGAGGCGGGAGAGGCTCTTTACATGAGGCAATATGATTAGGCTAGCAGTTTTGCAACCGTGCAGGAGAGCAGGGGCTGTGCATATTTCCTCTCTTGCAATCAGCAGGGAGAAAATGGTTTTTAATGTTCTCCGTGCTTCCTATATCATAGATATTTAAATATTTGGACCACTCAATATGCTAAAACGCTCGCACTAGCGGCACAAATTGACTTCAGTGATTCTGCGAGGGCTGCAGGTGCCTTTCCAGGGGAAGAGAAAATGGAGTGTGTGGAAAGGGGAGGTTAAAAGGCTGCTGGAAGCTGGTACCCCAGTGACTCAGTGGGTACGGCTCTGGGGACTGGGAGGAGGAGGGCAGAGGCAGGTGTCAGAGTCTGCTGCTTTAGGATATACCAAAATCAGAGAGAGCCAATCTAATGGGCAGGGTCTCTTTGGTGGGGAATATACTGTCATACCCAAACCAAACATTGTAAGAAGAAGAGATATGGGGGGGGAGGGCACTGAGAGCAGGTTCACTCCATCCTCCTCTGTCTTTCCTGTATGTGTGAGGCTGCCTGGAGGCGGTCATCGCCAAGCACTGGACAATGTCCTCACTTCCTTCTTCCCCTGAGTGCCCTAAAGCCCATCTTTCCAGAATCTCTAGGCAGGTAAGAAAGAGTGGGACTGTCTGAGGTAAAAATGGACTTTCCTCTTTCTTTTATAGAGTAAGATTCTATAAGGAGCCAAGTCTTTCTTCTGTCTGGCCCACAGACCACAGAAGAAAAAGTTCCAGTCAGGGACTTCATCATTTCCACCCATTGACTAATACGTTCAGTATGGATTTATTGAATGCTGTGGATGCTGTGGAGGGTACAGGCTGCTCCTGAAGAATCAGAGAGTTCTATGTAGAGGACTAACTCTGAGGCTGAGCTACCAGAGGTAAATTGTCACATAACAACAGAGAATCGAGACACGGTAGTACAGCTCAGTGGTGACTACTTAGCCAAGGCAAGAAGTGATTTGGTTTCCAGTAACTACAACCACCACTTTACTAAATCAGCGTAATTCCTAACTACTTTCTAAATATTTGTCTTTATACCACTGATTCTCAAACTGTGGGTTGCAGCCCTTTTGGGGGTCGAACATCCCTTTCACAAGGGCCACCTAAGACCATCAGAAAACACGGATGTTTACATTGTGCTTCATAACAGTACCAAAATTACAGTTATGAAGAAGCAACAAGAATTTATAGTTGGGGGGTCAGCACAACATGAGGGACTGTATTAAAGGGCTGCAGCATTAGGAGGGTTGAGAACCACTGCCTTGTAGTCACAGGTAAATGTAGTCCCACGCCTCTTCAAGGAAACTTCTCTCTGCGTAGATGGGCACCATTACAGAAAACCACAGCCAATCCAAATGCAGAGTTGTGAGCCAGGTAGAGGTAGTATACACCTTTAATCCCAGCACTCAGGAACCAGAGATAGGTGGATCTCTGTGAGTTCAAGGCCAGCCTGGTTTGCAAAGAGAGTTTCAGGACAGTCAGGGCTGTTACACAAGAAACCCTACCTCAGGGGGAAAAAAGACAGAGTTGTGGATCCCCCCAGTCCTAATGGATACATGTATAAAACAGCTCTAGCACCTAAGGCTCAGAGAACATTCTGGAAGAGGGGGCAGAAAGATTGTAAGATGCAGAGGATCAAGGAGTTTGCGGTGAGAGTCTGTTTCCCAGTCATGTCAGAAGTTACATCCATAAAGTCTCACCAACGTGATTGTCCAAACATAGGCCAAACAAGAACTACAACAATTAAAAAAAAAAAAGAGCTGGGCAGTGGTGATGCACACTTTTAATCCCAGTACTCAGGAGGCAGAGACAGGCAGAGTTTGAGGCCAGCCTGGTCTACAGAGCGAATTCCAGGACAACCAGGGCTACGCAGAGAAACCCTGTCTTGGAAAAAAAGGAAGGAAGGAAGGAAGGAAGGAAGGAAGGAAGGAAGGAAGGAAGGAAGGAAGGAAGGAAGGAAGGAAGGAAGGAAGGAAGGAAGGAAGATACTGGTTTGAAGCCAGGCGGTGGTGGCTCATTCCTTTAATTGCAGCATTCTGGAGGTAGAGGCAAGAAGGAATTCTGAGTTCAAAGCCAGTCTGGTCTACATAGTGAGTTCCAGGATAGCCAGGGCTACACAGAGAAACCTTGTCTTGAAAAAACAAAACAAAAGATACTGGTCTGGAATTGGCAAAAGGAGGCAAGGCAGAGAAGACTGTGAGGACTTCCAGACAGTTCTCAGAGCCCACTTGCGACTCACATTGAGAAGGTCACATGCTTCTCTGCAGCTGGCTTCCAGAACCACATAGAAAGGGACCATATTTGTCCAGATGAAACCACCTAGGAGGAGAGCCCGAGGCCTCAGAGACAAACAGGCTTCAGGAGTGTGCAGATTGGTTTATGTAGGAGCTGGAGTAATTGGGTGGCTGCTGCCAAGAATCAACACTTGGGTCTCACTAGGCCCTGGGCCAATGTGCTTCCATCCAGCTGGAGAAGCCAACGGGTAGCAGGAAGAGTAAAGCCTAGGAGCAGAGAAGGCATCCAGGCCATCAGCATATCCAACTGACATGTGCTGATCGCAAGACAAGAAGCCCTCCAGAACTTCTCACTGCTGTCAAGGGATGCAACGGACAGAGCTGATATCATCATGAGCAAATTATTTCTCTACATTTTTATTTTTTGGCTTTTTGAGACAGTGTGTAGCTTTGGTGCTTGTCCTGGATCTTGCTCTGTAGACCAGGCTGGCCTGGAACTCACAGAAATCCACCTGGCTCTGCCTCTCAAATGCTGGGATTAAAGGCATGTACTACCACTGCCCGGCTTCTCTATATTTTTATGTAAGTGCACATGGGCACCTTCTCTGTCTTCAGAGGGGATGGTTTCCACTCAGTTCAGCTTGACCATCTGAGGTCCAGAACTTGGCTGTCCATGTTGGAAGCAGATATGGATGCTCCTTTCAGGTAGGTACCTGTATTTCATGTCCAGCAAGAATGAAGCTTCCAGACCCTTTGCCATTCTTCTAAGTGGTTCCCTTCCCGTGAGCCTAGACTCCGATAAGACCAAGTCTGATCCATGGCAGGTAAACTTACGGAGAGCAGATAAAAGTCCCCAGCTGATAAAAGTCCAGTGCTGATTGCTGTAACCGGGTGTCCTTCTGCACCTGTGGTTCCTGCGTTGTATATTTATAGAGTTATATTATACTGGGCATCAGATACTATGCTGACAGTATTTCTACTTTTCTATTACTATGATAAAACAACATGATCAACTCAACTTATAAAAGAAATCACTTATGGTTCCAGAGGGCTAGAGTCCATAATGACTGATGGCATGAAGGCAGAAACAGCAGAGAGCTCATATCTCAAACCACAAGCAGGAGACAGGGCTAACTCAAAATGTCCCAGGCTTCTGAAACCTCAAAACCTGCCCTGAATGACGTGCCTCTCCAACTAGGCCACACCTCCTAATCCTTCCCAAACAGTTCCACCAACTGGGAACCAAGTATCCAAACAGAAACCTATGGGGGTGTTTCTGTTCAAAGCACCACATTATGGCTACAAGAATTAATAATAATAATAATAATAATAATAATAATAATAATAACTCTCTTCCTCCCAAAAGCTCTTATTGTTTTGGGGGCGGAGCAGGGATGAGGACACCAGCATAAGTGATAATAGTTTTTAGTGTAGAGTGCAGAAAGAACTTCTGAGGGAGAGTTGAGATCTTCCTAGGTTTTCAGCAGAGCAGGTGATGCTGGAACCAAGCTCAAAATATACGCAGCTAGTCCCTGGGTAATGAGGCATTCAGGGGAGAGCAAGTTCTATAAGGAGTATAAGGAGGAAGAGTTGAAACCAATACTCAGAGAAGAAGAAATAAAAGCAAGACGCAGAAACATAGGCCAGGATGGAAAACTTCATGCGCTAGCTAGAGGTGGGTAGAATCCATGTTCATGAGTCAACATTATATATTAAATCAGCCATGAGGAAGAAACATGCATAGATCAGGGTTATGACTTGATGATGACCGGAGGCTTTGCAGAAGATTAAGCCTGTGCCTCTATGTTGAGGTGTGAATGTCCCCCGCAGTCTGCTGTGTTTAAACGCTTGGTGGGGAACTGGTCGGGCTGTCCTGGGAGGTTATGAAATCCTTATGAAGCAGACTCTGATGTAGAGGTGTCAATGGGGGCAGGCCTTCAAGGGTTAGAGCCCAGCCATGTTTCCAGTCATGTCTCTGCTTCCTGTTACGGTGTTCTCTGTGGTGGCATATTGACATCTCTCAGAGGCCACCAGCTAAAACATACTGTTCTGTTTGCGTCTGGTATTGTATAGAAAAATGTAAAAAGTAATTAATAGATCCTCCTGGGAGCAGTGATTCAGAATTTGCTAGTCCAGTGTTCAAAACGTCTTTACAGCATGCAGTCTCTAAATAATAGAACTGACTGCGCAAGGGAAGACACTTGGGAGGTTAGAGTTCCCAGGCATTTGGGAGCTGAAGTCGTTCAACACATAGGAAACTCCTCAGCAAGAGCCACTTTCATGTATATGAAGAATCAAGGTGTGTGGGACCTTTGAACATACAAAGGTGCTTTTTGTTGTTAAGCGTCTTTTAAAACAACACACCTTTTTCTGCATAAACACTTAAAGGATGAGTCCTTTAAGACCTTGGGATCTTGGCCCCAAATTCTGGTGACAGGCTCCAGAAATCCCTACCAAGTATCATCAGAACCAGAGCCTGCCTTGACCAGGCCAGCTCCTCTCTCTCTGTTCCCATCCTTTCTTACCCCTCAGCTTCCTGCCAACTCCTTTTATATGACAAATCTCCAACTCCCAGGCTTCCATGGTGTATTACATACTTCTGAGTTTTAACCCCTGTACCTGGCTCCCTCCCTCAACGCCTGCTTCACTCCATACAGCTCATCCAGTGGCAGATCCCAGCCCTTCCAAACTACCCATCCTGCACAGGGGCCAGATCACAGGTGGGCCAGAACCCAGTGGTTGGGAAACCAAAACCATCCATCCAAGGAGTGTGGAAGCCGGTCACAGCCATGGAAATGAAGACTCTTGGGAAGTGAGGTTGGCACTTAAGAGCACAAAGGGGGTTGAAAAGTCTCCCTAGCTCTTCCATCTCCCCTCCCCCTCATTCTGTCCCTCCATATCTCTCCTCCTCTGTTTTCGCCTTCCTCCTTCTGATTCTCTCAGCCTTTCTTTCTCCTTCTACCCTACTGCATTTGCAGGCGGTCATGGCTTGCCTCCCCTGGCCAGCCTCTCCCCTCTAGTTTGGCCTGGCATGAGGCTTAGAGTTCGCTTGGCATTTATTCCACCTTCCATTCTCCGAGGCCTTGGTCTCAAATGCCCATAACCAAACGCTCAGAGTTTACCTATGCAAGAAAGGACCTGATGGGCTCTGCTTTTAAAAGCTTCTCTCAAATCAGGTGCCCTGGTCCCACCAGCCAGCTGGAGGGTGGAGGGGAAGAAGGGAGGTCATTCTGTGGTCCTCTAAGCCCTCTCCAGAAGAGTGGTAGGCAGAATTCAGTTCCATGAAGTGGATCTAGACACACACACACACACACACACACACACACACACACACACACATTCATGCCAATGTATTATCTATAATCATTTCACAACCAAGGCCATACTCTGAAATAAGAAGAAGCCCTCTGGCTGAATTGGGGACCCATATTCAGTCTTCCATGTTGCTTCATTGTCTACAGGAGAGAACGGGAAAGCCACTCATGACACCTGACCTTGCAGCTTAGAACTAACTGTCTCCTGGGGACACTTTAGCCCTCAGGCCCAAATTCTTCCTCTTCTGCCTGAGCTTGGCTCTGCCTTTCATCAGCACTCCAGGAAGAGTGACAGGATGGTAATCATGGGCAACGTCTCCCCGGAGGGAAGCTTCTAGTGGGCTGAGGGCAGGAAGCCACCACCTCAGAGCTTATGCTGCTCAGAAGGGTCCCTGTAAGGAGATGGAGAGATGGGCTGAGCTGAGTAACAGGCAGGAGGAAGGAATGGAAAGGATTCTCTCAGCCAGCACAGATGAGTGGAGCAGATCAGGGTTGGTCTGGAACCAAGGTGGGACAGAAGGAGGCGATGTCGTCAGCCAGATTTCAGTCACCTCTCTTCATAAGGATGGTATTGCCGGTGGGAACCATGTCGTTTTTCCTTGTGTCTGCCTTTGTCTAGAGGGAGGACAGACCTTATCCAGCCTGTTCCCCGGTGCTGGGGGAACTTCCCTGCTCTTTTGTCTGGGTTCTCCACAGAAGAAGAACAGCTTCTAGAGCGGATGAAAGTGAAGCCATGAGCACCCCTTGGCACAGTTGAGGAGATTTTTACTGTGGTAGGGAGGAGAAAACAGCCAGAGGCATCTGGAAGGATCCAGACTGAACATGGCCAGCAGAATAGACCAGACTGTGAGGGGTGGGGAGCAAGAGAGGGAGAGGACAGAGAGGGAGACCGAAGAAGACCAAGAGGCCAAGAGTGTACGAGGCTGAAATGGTTGGATTATATAGGAAAGAGAAGCTGAGGGGAAGGAACAGAAGCTCAGGGGTTGGAGACCTTTAGGGCAGGGGCCAGGGGTGAGAAGTGTTGGGAGAAGCCAAGACTCTGTAACGGGTACTTAAGACGCTGGTGCTGAGGGAGCCTGGAGTCCAGCATCTGCAGTGATAGTTAATAGGTACCTTAGTTAACCATTTGTCCTGAGTTTCTTTGGGACCCAACATAGAACTTATTGGCCACTACACACAGAAGACCCGTGACCATTGGGCAGTTTCCTTGACCACTTCCTGCCTTGCATGTACCTGGCCAGGGGGCTGGGTAGCCCAGGTAGTTTATCAGCCAGATTTTGCAGGTATCCTGCTTACACAGATCTTTTTTCTCTAGTGCACACGCTTCAGACTGGCCTTTCCTGGCACTGCATCCATAAATGTTGGGCATGAAAAAGACATAGATTTTGGGAAAAAGAATAGCAGCTGCCAGGTGTGTTCTCCAGCTACACATTTGGAGTCAACTGGTTTTGTTCAAAGGCCTGCTATGAGAGGATTCGGTATTAGTCCAGAGCTTCTTAAAGCTAGACTTTGACAAGTGACCACAGATTGGGCGGGAGAGATGGCTCCGCTGTGAAAGGTGCACAACCAAAAAGACAATTGACCACAGATCCCTGGGCTTGCCATTCAGCATGTCACAGTCTCAGAGAGGGAGGGGCCTTCGTCCTAAGATACTCCTAAAACCAGAACTCTAAATATGCAACAAGGGGTAAGGGAACTCTAAGTTTCTTTCACCGTGGCTTCTGTTGAGAGATATTTGATTATGCTGTGTAAAGATATGTCACTGTGATTGATTTAATTAAAAGCTAAACAGCCAATAGCGAGGGAGGAGGTATAGGCGGGACTTCCAGACAAAGAGAGCTCTGGGAAGAAGAAAGGCGGAGTCACCAGCCAGACACAGAGGAAGCAGGACATGCAGGAGGAGAGGTAAAAGCCACGAGCCACGTGACAGCATGTAGATTAATAGAAATTGATTAATTTAAGTTATAAGAGCTAGTTAGAAATAAGCCTAAGCTAAGGCCGAGTTTTTATAGTTAATAAAAAGTTTCTGTGTCATTATTTGGGAGATGGCTGGTGGGACAGAGAAAGACTTGTTACAGGCTTCACTCTACCCTCTCTCTAAATTCTCACAACTGAAGAGTGGGATACTTTAGAGACTTCTGGCTTGATTACTCCTTGATGGGGGAGGGGGAGTTTGGGAGTGAAACATTTTCTTTTCGTATGCAAGAAGTTGTTTTAATGCCTGTTAGCTTCCACTTGAAACTATTCTCCACTATAACATCAGAGCCACATAAGCAGTTACACTGTTTTTCCATCTGCCTTTATCGTGGGCAGCAGGGTGAGAACCTCAAAGTAACTTGCCCTGAAGGCCGTGGTATAACTGATCTTAGAGGCCCCTGTCTTGGTGGACATTTTTTTTTTTTTTTTTTTGGTTTTTTTAGA